>CM053270.1:47874587-47899809 GCA_028583415.1 Protea cynaroides | reverse complement strand
TGTCACACCCCAATTCGATCCAACCGGAACGGTATGAGTGAACCGTCATTGAACCAACGGTTCACACGAGGATCTCGAATAGGTCGTGTCCACCCATACAAACCATTACACATAACCAACAATCGGAATATAAATATTACAGCAAGACTTTAAATAGAATGAACTGAGTATCTATTGATAATTTAAATAATTATCCCATTATTCAAATCCAAACACATAAAATAATATTCCTTTTACATCTCTTAATACCAAGCAAAAATAACTGAAACAATTAAATAAAAATTCATCACAGGTACACGCACTGTGGTCTGGTTTAAAGTTTGCAATGCGCTATAGAAAGGTTTGGTGGCCCCCGCACCTCTATACACGAGTGTGTGGCGTCGCACAGTGATCACACTACCACCAACCCACATGCACCCATCATGGAATAGAGATAGAGCTAAGGTATACCCGCACCTCCCCGATACTCTACCCATACCAAGTACCTAAGCCCCTCCGGCCAGGGCTCGCAACCGGGCTCGCAACTATCCAATCCTATATGTCAACAATGTATGCTCTATCCCAAAGACAGCCGTCTACGGCATAGAGATAGAGCTAGAGCGTGCAGGCCGGGCCCGGAGACCACCATACCTCACCTCCCCCGATACCCTATCCGCAACTAACCCACTAGGATAGAAACAATACGCAGGTAGACCCTATCCCAACATAACTCCCTACGGCATAGAGATAGATCTAAAGCATCGTGGACAAGCCAGCGTCGACTCGAAATCCTCAGTACCACACAACAATGGCCGGGACAATATCAATATCGGAGACCACCGTACCACGACCTTCCCCTGATACCCCACCCATACCAAGCATGTTAAGACAGAATACTACAAAAGGTGCCAGTGTGAAGAGCGATCCCAGGCCCATGCCCCACTCCACACACCAACGAAAACAATCACATGCCTAACAATCACATTCTATAAATGCATGAACAGTAATAATAACTGAAAGTAAAGGATGGCATGTGAATATGCACAAACATCACAACATAGATATTCAATGATTAACAACGATTTACTGTCCATTAATTATTAGGTTTAGGTCAGATTCCCTTACCTGACGCTCATTCGATAACTTGCTCCACGTCGCAAGATCCAAACGACAAGTCACAAAGTCCTACAATATTATTAGGGTTTCATTAAAATAACATTGCTTAGGGTTTCATGTTGGTCGGAAACCAACAGAGATCACAACCTACCCTCACAGAGGTGGTCAGTGGCATATACGGTCGCAGCTCGTGGGAAAGACCCGGGACCGGTATGGTCAGCCGGTCCCCACAGACAACCTCCCGAGAGGTAGCGATCGCAACATACCGGTCGCACTATGTGCAACCGGTATAGTCGACCGGTATGTCTCCGGAAGACCATACATGGGTTTTTCGACTGCCAACGATCATCTTCCATGGATTTTCAGGGTTTCTCCTATCCATTCTAAGTCTAGGCTTTGAGTTAGAGTCCCCAACTCATTCAAGTCTCATTTCGATGAATATCATCTCGAAACTCGAATCTAGGGTTTGACGGTAACTTAGGGTTTATTGGCCAATATAGGGTTATGACAGAATACTACAAAAGGTGCCAGTGTGAAGAGCAATCCCAGGCCCATGCCCCACTCCACACACCAACGAAAACAATCACATGCCTAACAATCACATCCTATAAATGCATGAACAGTAATAATAACGAAAGTAAAGGATGGCATGTGAATATACACAAACATCACAACATAGATATTCAATGATTAACAACGATTTACTGTCTATTAATTATTAGGTTTAGGTCAGATTCCCTTACCTGACGCTCGTTCGATAACTTGCTCCACGTCACAAGATCCAAACGACAAGTCACAAAGTCCTACAATATTATTAGGGTTTCATTAAAATAACATTGCTTAGGGTTTCATGTTGGTCGGAAACCAATAGAAATCACAACCTACCCTCACAGAGCTGACCGGTGGCATATACCGGTCGCAGCTCTGTAGGAAAAACTGGCGACCGGTATGGTCAGCCGGCCCCCACAGACAACCTCCCGAGAGGTAGCGGTCGCAACATACCAGTCGCACTATGTGCAACCGGTATAGTCGACCGGTATGTCTCCGGAAGACCATACAAGGGTTTTTCGACTGCCGACGATCATCTTCCATGGATTTTCAGGGTTTCTCCTCTCCATTCTAAGTCTAGGCTTTGAGTTAGAGTTATCCCCAACTCATTCAAGTCTCGTTTCGATGAATATCATCTCGAAACTCGAATCTAGGGTTTGACGGCAACTTAGGGTTTATTGGCCAATATAAGGTTTTAGATCAATACCTACTTTGCATGGTATTGATCCACCCACACAACTAACACAGAATAAGAAGATGGATTCAAGCACTTACCGTTGACAGGCGTAGCGTGAGCTTCGTCAAACGGTAATGACGGCACCTCCTTCTTCTTCCTAGCTCCTTCTCCTTTCCAAGCTCTTTTTCTTCTCTAGGGTTTGTGAGAGACAATGGAAAGGATTTGAGGAGGCTTAAGGGTGTATATATAGGCTAAAAATAGGGTTTAGTAACCCTACTAGGATTAGGAAACTTCTAGGATTCGAAATCAGGAAAGCGGGACCCGTAGAGACCAATTTCCAAATTTCCGCACATAGCTGTGCAGGCCATACCGGTCGACCGGTACCATCAACCGGTATCTAAAATCAGGTATAATTGGTCGACTTTGGTCCAATTATGTACCTGTTTGTTATCCGCTTGCCCCGTCTGGCTCGGTGATGATCGGATGACCTGTCACGACACAAAATCAAGGTTTAGACCGGGTTTTCAGAGTGCGGGTCTTATAACTCCACCACCCTAAAAGAAATTTTGTCCCAAAATTTGCGTGTAGGTTCTACAACTCCCCCACCCTTAAAAGAAATTTTGGCCTCGAAATTTGAACGTACCTTGATCGTCAAAAAGGTTAGGGTACTCCTTCCTCATCGCGCTCTCTTTTTCCCAAGTAATTTCCTCCACATTTTGGCTTCTCCAATGCACCTTCACATAGTGGATATCCTTGGTTCGAAGTTGCTGAACTTTTCGGCTTGAGAGCATTACAGGCACCACTTCGAAAGTTAAGTCTTCAGTCAAGTCTATAGGATCAGCGATCAAGATATGCGATGGATCTCTGACATACTTCTTCAGTAATGATACATGGAACACATTATGAACGCTAGACATAGATGGTGGTAGAGCCAATTGATATGCTACATTACCACGTCGATTCAATATCTCATATGGTCCCACATACCTGGGGCATAGCTTCCCCTTCTTACCAAACCGTTTTAGACCTCGCACCGGTGACACCTTCAAGAATACTTTGTCACCCACTGCAAACTCCAGATCTCGACGTCGATTATCCGCATAGTGCTTCTGTCGGACTTGAGCCGTCTTTACTCTCTCCTTGATCTGATCAATCAACTCGACAAGTTTCTTCAACAAACTCCGGTCCTATAATTCTTCTTTCCCCCACTTCATTCCATAACAGAGGTGTACGACACTTCTTCCCATAGAGTGCTTCATATGGGGCCATTTGAATTGTAGCCTGATAGCTGTTGTTGTAAGCAAACTCGATAAGTGATAGCTTCTCATCCCAAGCTCCTTTGAAATCTAATGCACAAGCTCGGAGCATATCTTCCAAAATTTGAATAGTTCGCTCTAACTGTCCGTCCGTCTGAGGATGGAAAGTTGTACTGAACTTCAACTTTGTTCCCATAGCTTTCTGTAGTCCTTCCCAGAACTTCGATGTAAAACGTGGATCTCTGTCAGATACTATACTCTCTGGAACGCCATGAAGTCTGACTATATTATCAACATATAACTTGGCCAGTTTCTCCATGGTATACTGAGGTCTGACCGCAATAAATCGAGCTGCCTTGGTGAGTCGATCTGCTATAACCCAAACTGCATCCACTGACCTTGGTGTCAATGGTAGGCTAGTGACGAAATCCATGGTGATACAATCCCACTTCCATGCAGGTTCCGGTAACGGCTGTAGTAAACCCGCGGGTCTTTGCCTTTCCGCTTTAACTTGTTGACAATTCAGACATTGGAACACGAAACGAGCTATATCTGCTTTCATACCCCTCCACCAATATAGTCTTCTTAGATCATGGTACATCTTGGTACTTCCGGGGATGTACCGAATATGGAGTGTAATGAGCTTCAGTCATAACTCGACCTCTGATATCGCAGTCTTCGCTCTCAGGTATACATATCCGTCCGCGATACTTGAGTACTTTGTCTGATTCCAAGGTAAAGTCAGGATTGCACGTACCCTTCTCTAAGTCTTCCTGCACTGTCTTGAGATATGGATCCTGTAGGATCGCTACCTTGACTTCATCAATTAGACCCGGTGAGATCTTCAATGCGGCGAACATCATAGTAAACTTATGAATCAAGCCTTGCTCGACTGGATCTTCTGCAGTTTTGATAATATGTTCTTCATCAATTTCTATTGAACTCGAGGCTGCAGCACATAATGCAGCATTTGCACTTGGTCCTGCCTCAGGTTCCGATGCCCACTTTCTGCTTAAGGCGTCAGCCACCACATTTGCTTTACCCGGATGGTACTGGATGTCGCAATCATAATCTTTTAACAATTCCAGCCATCTCCTCTGTCTCATATTCAGATCCTTCTGAGTGAAAAGATAAGTTAAGCTCTTGTGATCTGACTTAATCTGAAACTTCTCACCGTACAAGTAGTGTCTCCAAGTCTTAATTACGTGTATAACCGCTGCTAGCTCCAAGTCATGAGTAGGATAGTTCTTCTCATGCTCCTTTAACTGTCTTGATGCGTAAGCAATCACCTGTTCTCCTTGCATCAGAACACACCCGATACCCAACCCCGAAGCATCCGTATATAAAGTAAATGGTACGCTTGGTTCTGGGATGGTCAAGATAGGTGCAGAGACTAGTCTTGACTTCAAAGTTTGAAAGCACTTCTCACACTCATCTGTCCATATGAATTTTTCTCCCTTCTTGGTCAACCTGGTGAGTGGAACCGCGATCCTGGAGTAATCTTCCACGAATCTTCTATAATAACCAGCCAACCCAAGGAAACTATGAATCTCCGCCACAGATTTTGGTGCTTCCCATCCTACTATAGCAGCTATCTTGCTTGGATCAACCTTGATACCATCTTCAGATACAACATGGCCCAAGAAAGCCACTTCCTTCAGCCAAAACTCACACTTCTTGAATTTTGCATAAAGCTTCACATCTCTCAGCCGTTGTAGGGCTGCCCTCAAATGCGCTGTATGAGTCTCCATGTCCTTAGAGTAAATCAATATGTCATCGATGAATACGATGACCGAAGTGTCCAACATATCATGGAACACTCGGTTCATCAGTTCCATAAACGACGTGGAGCATTGGTCAACCCGAAGACATAACTAGAAACTCATAATGCCCATACCTCGTCCTGAAAGCAGTCTTCGGAATATCTCCGGCCTTGATCTTCAATTGGTGATACCCCAATCGGAGATCGATCTTCGAGAAAACCTTTGCACCCTGCAGCTGATCGAACAGATCATCGATCCTAGGCAAAGGATACCGATTCTTGATCGTCAACTTGTTCAGCTCACGGTAGTCAATACATAGTCGTACACTTCCATCTTTCTTCTTGACGAATAATACAGGTGCTCCCCAAGGCGATATACTAGGTCGTATGAAGCCCTTATCCAGTAATTCTTGTAATTGGGTCTTCAACTCCTTTAACTCGGTCGGGGCCATCCTGTATGGTGCTTTAGACACCGGCGCCCGAACCCGGCATAAGGTCTATCACAAATTCGTAGCCCCTGTCCGGTGGTAAACCCGGGGAGATCTTCTGGAAATACATCTGGAAACTCCCGAACCACATCTATATCTTCCATCTTGAGTGACTCTGCCGTGAGATCGACTACAGAAACGAGATAACCCACTCCCCCTTTCTCCAAACATCTCTTAGTTTTTAGGGCGGAGAGGATCAGCTTCCGCTTCCTAGATAGCTTAATCCCAGCGAAGCTATATTCCCTTCCCTCTTTGTCAGTAAGCACAAGCTTCCTTTCACCACATACAAGGACGGCCGAATGATGGCCCAGCCAATCCATCCCCAAAATGACATCAAAGTCTGCCATTTTCAGTATTACTAGGCTTGCTTCTAAGTCTCGGCCCTCAATACTTACAGTACAGGGTCCATAATACTTGGTCAAAGCCACTTCGACTCCTAGTGGAGAGCGAACTATCAAGCTTGGGTTTTGCTTGATTGGTAACTCCATTCGCTTCCCAAAAGAAATAGAAACTAAGGAGTGCGTAGCCCCAGAGTCAAATAATACTCTGGCGGGTAAACCAAACTACATTTACAATTCCCGGAATATATTGCCCCTTAGTTCTACATGCTCATGCAACCGAAAGAATAAACCAAATAGTAAGGGATAAAGTCGTACCGGGTTACCACATCGGAGATGCGGCTGCCTCTTCGGTGGTGACCGCATAAACTTTTCCCTTGTTGGGGAGCTTGCTTCTTAGGTAGAGTGCAGTTCCTTGCAACATGTCCCAGTCTGCGACGGTTATAACATTTAATATTTGGGTTGGGTCACAAGTGTGGCACAGGTGGTGCCGGGTTGTTTCTCGCATGTGCTGTAGCGGTATGTGCCCTGTATGGGCGGAATGGTCTAGTATTACCACCACCCGAGCTCTCACCAGCGGATCTCTTCACTCCCCTGTTCTGAGCGAAGAAGCTGTCCCTCTGACTGGACTCTATCACCCTCGCAACCTGCACCGCCTCAATGTAGGTCTTCTTTTCCAGACCCAAAAGGTGCTCTCTGATGCTTCCACGTAGTCCCATGGTGAACCTACGTGTCTTGGTCTCCTCCTCCCGCATACTGGGCTGGTGCGAAGAAGAACAGCTCTTCGTACCTCTCGCGATATGCATCTACTTTGGCCGACCGAGCCTGCTGCAGATTGAGAAACTCTCTCTCCATTTGATCTTTGAAGCTCTTTGGGAAATATTTGTCGAAGAAAGCCGCTTTAAACACTTCCCAATCAACCAGGGTATACTTATTCTCCAGATATGCCCGAGTAGAATTCCACCAAGCATTGGCGTCTTCCCTTAACATATGAGTGGCAAACAGAACCTTCTCCTCCTCAGTGCAAGTCATCAGTCGGAAGTTCTTTTCCATTTCAGAAACCCACTGTGCTGGCCACAATGGTTTCCTTGTCCTGCCTGTGAACGATGAAGGTTTCAACTTTAAGAATCTGTCCACTGACCTGCTCAGGTCATGCTGTCCCTGTGTGTCTGCCCCGTACCATGGTGGTGGGTACAGATAAGCTCCCGGGTAAGCAGAATGCGACGGGAACTGATGCGGTGGTGGTACATTCTGTGCTTGGCCCATCGGCCTTGGGCTACTCTACATCGGTTGTGAAGACATTTTCTCTCGAGACCCAGGCGTATTGTCAGTGGGAACAGAACCCGATGGTCTGAGCATCTTCAATACTTTGCTCAGAAACTCCTTCTGTTGAGCTTGCATCTGATAGACCAAGTTTGTAACAATGGTCTCAGAATTCCTGTGAGGTGGGCCCGGTAAATTTATCGGTACCTCCGGGTCCTGTTCCTCCTCCACTTCAGGACTGGGTTCTCTAACCTGGTCTTGTTCAGCTTTCTCTTCTTCTAGGCGCATCCTGGCCTGATGACGCTTCCGACCCCTTCGACCGTTTCCACCTGCCATCTCAGACTATTTATTTGGATCTGAGAAGAAGACATAACACGTGAGAACATCAATAATAGTAGTGTTAGTCTTGAATAATGCAAGGGAAAATAGTCGAGAAGTAACATTTCAATTTACACAATTTTTTTGAAATTTTAAATTCAATTTTTCTGGTTCTTTGGGGCGTACCGGTCGCAACATACCGGTCGCACACCTGTGGAAATATGCTGCGACCGGTATAGTCGACCGGTCAGAATTGAAATTCTGGCCGAGACATAGCGGTCGCATGATTAGGAGATACCGGTCGACACTCTGTATACAGTGTTGCGACCGGTATAGTCGACCGATCAGAATTAAAATTCTGACCGAGACATAGCGGTCGCACACCTGGGGTGATACCGGTCGACCGGTATAGGCAAAACCGTCGACCGGTATGCCCAGAATTGCCTTTAAAATCGCGAAAAGTGAGAAATTTTCTCACTTTTCTTTCTTCCTCCTCTCCGGTGGCGATTCTTCTCTGCCCAACTGAGTTGCTACAGTCCGACCGGTACTCTTAGAAGCCGATTTCTTCCATTCAAAAGCTAGAACATCGTCTCCAGGTATGTCTCCTCCCTCTCTCTCAAGTTTTTAGATAATTCCCATATCGTCTTTATGTAGAAATTTAGGTTTTTCTTTGTTCGAGATGATTTAACCGTAGGAATTCTTTTCCTTCGACTTGGAAAGGGTTTAGGGACCCCCAAGAGCAAAAGCCCTCAACTAATTTGGGGTTCCACCGAAAGGTTTTGATAAAAATTGAATTTTTACACTTTTTAACCTAGGTTTTCCAAAAATTTCAAAATTTCTAAATTTTTCTTAAATTCTGGAAATTTCTCCTTTAAATTGCTTGTGATTGGTTTGTCGAAGAGTGTGGGGGTTACGTAATTCCTCCTCCCCATGTTTTTGGGTGAGTTCGAGGCTTTTTCCCAATTTATAGCCGTTATGCTGCCGAAATTTCAAAAATTTCTAACTTTTTATTTTGTTTTCTTTTGTTTTGCAGATTTTAAATGGCTCCTAGACGTGCTCTTGGCAAGCGTCCCCACGACTCGAGTTCACGTGCCCCCCAGCCACCAGTTCCCCAATTGGACGAGCACTGGTTTCGTTCTATAGAGGCACAAGCTCGATTCTCGTGGTTCGATAATAAGAGCATTGAATCAGGGAGACGGGTCAACGTGGAACAGTTAGACCGGTTCGACGTGCGAGCAACGTTCGACAGGCTTGGTTGGTTGCCCGTCATTTCCTACACCTACACCACCCGTCCTAACCTGGTTAAGCATTTCTTTGCTAACCTGGAGCTGCACGGAGATGTGAACGATCCCAACCAAGGTAGGGATTTACGTATCTCCAGTTATGTCCGGGGTGTTCCCATTTCCTTTAACACCCATCAGCTGGCCGACCTTCTAGGGGTTCCAAATGATGGAGACCTAGTATATTTCCCTCCCAAAGCGAAGGGCTATCTGACTGAGGACCTGCGTCGAGAGATAGCTCATCAGATCCTTAACCCTGGGGCTCCTATGAAGGCGGCTAGCTTGAGACCTGTACCTCGGGTCTACAGTCGAATCGTCCAGCACAACATCGGCCCCAGAGCGGCCATTATGGTGAGTTATCCCAGCTCACTCAGTACATCACTTACTGCATCTGCACTGGGGAGCGGGTCTCTCTCCCATACTTCATCATTAGGACCATGCATCAGGCGACCCTGGCCGATCAGGCCAGTAACCTTCCATATGGTCGTCTCACCTTCCTGTTACGTCGTCTGGGAGTGAGCATGAGAGGCGAGGTGACCGTTGAGGACACTATGACGTCTGATATAGACTGGGACGCCATTCAGAGGATGCAGATGGTCGATCTGCCGGTTAGTGACGACGAGTTGGAGGCTCGCCCTCGTCCACTTGGGAGAGTAGCAGCAGCAGCAGCAGCAGCAGCCGCGGCCAACGCGGCCTATGCGGCAGAGATGGGTGATGACGATGATGACGATGTAGCTGGGGAAGCACCAGTGCCTGCCCCACAGCCTGCACCTGCACCACCACCATCTGTTCCCACAGCTGGGCCATCTCAGCCCCCTCCCGACTCAGTGATGGGTATGTTCATGGAGCTCAGGGACGCTCAGCGGGAGATGAGCCGTGACATAGCACAGTTGACTCGCAGCCTCCGAGTCACACAGGATCAAGTGCACTGGCTCAGGGTCGCTTACGAGAGAGACTATGATATAGCGGACCCCATACCTCCTAGGCCCCCTACCCCATGATTATCCCCTTTATTTCTTTCACTTATGACTGTTTATATAACAGGGTAACTGTCCGGTTTGTGGACTGTACCCTGTAGCACTATATCATTTGCTACAATTTTCTTAATTAATGAAAATTTTCATGATTTTTCCTAGCTAGTGTATGTGCACATATTAAGTTTCATATTTAGAATAGTACATTATTCTCTTTCTTAATCATTCTCAGGTATCAAACAATGCTTAAGGTGCGTTTGTATTAAGATTTTTAATTTTTCCTAACTCAGTTCATCGACTCAGTTAAGTGCAACATGGTTTGTTGGAACAGAGCCCGAGAGCTCTGATACCAAGTTGTCACACCCCAATTCTGATCCAACCAGAACGGTGTGAGTGAACCTTCATTGAACCAACGGTTCACACCAGGATCTCGAATAGGCCGTGTCCACCCATACAAACCATTACACATAACCAACAATCAGAATATAAATATTACAGCGGAAGACTTTAAATAGAATGAACTGAGTATCTATTGATAATTTAAATAATTATCCCATTATTCAAATC
Organism: Protea cynaroides; assembly: GCA_028583415.1. Taxonomy (NCBI): domain Eukaryota; kingdom Viridiplantae; phylum Streptophyta; class Magnoliopsida; order Proteales; family Proteaceae; genus Protea; species Protea cynaroides. The sequence goes on along the minus strand of CM053270.1, from coordinate 47,889,243 downwards.
CAAACACATAAATAATAATCCTTTTACATCTCTTAATACCAAGCAAAAATAACTGAAACAATTAAATAAAAATCCATCACAAGTATACGCAGAAAGGGCACTCGCATGAAGCATCATGCTCGTCCTCCCCTGCTTGAACATCCAGAGCAGCTACACCTCCATACGCCGGAGCGTTCACATAATCATCCACAGTGTAACCTGCATCAACATCTAAAAATAATGTATGTACAAAGGGTGAGCACACAACACAGCTCAGTAAGGCAATCAGACAGTTTCACAATATTATGCATGAGTAACAATCATTTTATGTTGTGGTCTGGTTTTAAGTTTGCAATGTGCTATAGAAAGGTTTGGTGGCCCCCGCACCTCTATACACGAGTGTGTGGCATCGCACAGTAGATCACACTACCACCAACCCACATGCACCCATCATGGAATAGAGATAGAGCTAAGGTATACCCGCACCTCCCCTGATACTCTACCCATACCAGTACCTAAGCCCCTACTGGCCAGGGCTCGCAAACTGGGCTCGCAACTAACCAATCCTATATGTCAACAATGTATGCTCTATCCCAGCACAGCCGTCTACGGCATAGAGATAGAGCTAGAGCGTGCAGGCCGGGCCGGAGACCACCATACCTCACCTCCCCCTGATACCCTATCCGCAACTAACCCACTAGGATAGAAACAATACGCAGGTAGACCCTATCCCAACATAACTCCCTACGGCATAGAGATAGAGCTAAAGCATCGTGGACAAGCCAGCGTCGACTCGAAATCCTCAATACCACACAACAATGGCCGGGACAACATCAATATCGGAGACCACTGTACCACGACCTTCCCCTGATACCCCACCCGTACTAAGCATGTTAAGACAGAATACTACAAAAGGTGCCAGTGTGAAGAGCGATCCCAGGCCCATGCCCCACTCCACACACCAACGAAAACAATCACATGCCTAACAATCACATCCTATAAATGCATGAACAGTAATAATAACTGAAAGTAAAGGATGACATGTGAATATGCACAAACATCACAACATAGATATTCAATGATTAACAACGATTTACTGTCCATTAATTATTAGGTTTAGGTCAGATTCCCTTACCTGACGCTCGTTCGATAACTTGCTCCACGTCGCAAGATCCAAACGACAAGTCACAAAGTCCTACAATATTATTAGGGTTTCATTAAAATAACATTGCTTAGGGTTTCATGTTGGTCGAAAACCAACAGAGATCACAACCTACCCTCACAGAGCTGACCGGTGGCATATACCGGTCGCAGCTCTGTGGGAAAGACTGGCGACCGGTATGGTCGGCCGGTCCCCACAGACAACCTCCCGAGAGGTAGCGGTCGCAACATACCGGTCGCACTATGTGCAACCGGTATAGTCGACCGGTATGTCTCCGGAAGACCATACATGGGTTTTTCGACTGCCGACGATCATCTTCCATGGATTTTCAGGGTTTCTCCTATCCATTCTAAGTCTAGGCTTTGAGTTAGAGTTATCCCCAACTCATTCAAGTCTCGTTTCGATGAATATCATCTCGAAACTCGAATCTAAGGTTTGACGGAAACTTAGGGTTTATTGGCCAATATAGGGTTAAGACAGAATACTACAAAAGGTGCCAGTGTGAAGAGCGATCCCAGGCCCATGCCCCACTCCACACACCAACGAAAACAATCACATGCCTAACAATCACATCCTATAAATGCATGAACAGTAATAATAACTGAAAGTAAAGGATGGCATGTGAATAGGCACAAACATCACAACATAGATATTCAATGATTAACAACGATTTACTGTCCATTAATTATTAGGTTTAGGTCAGATTCCCTTACCTGACGCTCGTTCGATTACTTGCTCCACGTCGCAAGATCCAAACGACAAGTCACAAAGTCCTACAATATTACTAGGGTTTCATTAAAATAACATTGCTTAGGGTTTCATGTTGGTCGGAAACCAACAGAGATCACAACCTACCCTCACAGAGCTGACCGGTGGCATATACCGGTCGCAGCTCTGTGGGAAAGACTGGCGACCGGTATGGTCAGCCGGTCCCCATAGACAACCTCCCGAGAGGTAGCGGTCGCAACATACCGATCGCACTATGTGCAACCGGTATAGTCGACCGGTATGTCTCCGGAAGACCATACATGGGTTTTTCGACTGCCGACGATCATCTTCCATGGATTTTCAGGGTTTCTCCTATCCATTCTAAGTCTAGGCTTTGAGTTAGAGTTATCCCCAACTCATTCAAGTCTCGTTTCGATGAATATCATCTCGAAACTCGAATCTAGGGTTTGACGGCAACTTAGGGTTTATTGGCCAATATAGGGTTTTAGATCAATACCTACTTTGCATGGTATTGATCCACCCACACAACTAACACAGAATAAGAAGATGGATTCAAGCACTTACCGTTGACAGGCGTAGCGTGAGCTTCGTCAAACGGTAATGACGGCACCTCCTTCTTCTTCCTAGCTCCTTCTCCTTTCCAAGCTCTTTCTCTTCTCTAGGGTTTATGAGAGACAATGGAAAGGATTTGAGGAGGCTTAAGGGTGTATTTATAGGCTAAAAATAGGGTTTAGTAACCCTACTAGGATTAGGAAACTTCTAGGATTCGAAATCAGGAAAGCGGGACCCACAGAGACCAATTTCCAAATTCCCGCACATAGCTGTGCAGGCCATACCGGTCGACCGGTACCATCAACCGGTATCTAAAATCAGGTATAATTGGTCGACTTTGGTCCGATTTTGTACCTGTTTGTTATCCGCTTGCCCCGTCTGGCTCGGTCATGATCGGACGACCTGTCACGACACAAAACCAAGGTTTAGACCGGGTTTTCAGAGTGCAGGTCTTACAGTTTGGTTCCTGAAAAATTGAATTCTGCACCATCCTGGTCTTTGAAGGTCAATTTTTTTCGCACATAATAGATTTACAGAATGCCTAGCTAACCAATCCATTCCTAAGATGACATCAAAGTCTGCCATTTCAAGTTGGATTAAGGTTGCATCTATAGTCTTTTCGCCAATTAGTACTGGACATGGTCCATAACCTTTGTCTAACTCTGTCTCTAATTCCATAGGTGATTGTACTAATAGTTTATAGTCTAAAGATCTGACTGGCACATTTAGTTTATTTTTAAAACACATAGATATAAAAGAATGTGTGGCTCCAGAGTCAAAAAGCACTCTGGCAGGTATGCCAGCTGTGGTTACAATACCTATGATTTTGTTCTTCCTAGATTAGTCCATATGCTCATACAAGGTATTATAAAACAAAAGGTTGGGTCACACCTGTTACCACATCAGGTGATGCGATAGCTTCTTCAGAAGTTACAGTGTAAACATTCCCTTGCTGTAGTTGCTTGCTTGGTTGAGGACAGTCCCTTACATAATGCCCTACTTGATCACAATTGTAGCATAAAACTCCAGTATTTCCTTGTTTTTGTTGGGGTTGAGCTGGCTGGGTAGTCTTGGCTCCAGCATTGAAGCCTTGAGTATGAAATCGTTTGAAGGTCTTTGAATTCCCTCAATTGAATGAATTCCTGTTAGGCCTCTTGATACCCCTGTTCTGAGCAAAATAGCTCTCCCTTTGGCTCGATTCCAGAACTCGAGCAATCTGCATAGCTTCATTATATATCTTTTTTTTCAGTCCCAACACATGCTCTCTAATACTTCCCTTAAGTCCCATAACGAACCTTTGGGTTTTGGTATCTTCTTCTTGCATGCTAGAGGGAGCAAAGAAAAACAGCTCTTTATAACACTACTGGTAAGCATCGACAGTCATCTGTCCTTGATATAAGCTCAAAAATTCTTTCTCCATCTGGTCATTTAAGCTCCTAGGAAAGTACTTCTCGAAACTTCTTTGAAGATAACCGATGTCAGATGGGTGTGCCTGGTCAGTAAATAACCTCATGTAGACTTCCACCAATGATGTGCATCACCTTTCAGCATAAAAATGACATATAACACTTTCCCTTCTTCAGTAATGTTCATCATCATAAAGTTTCTTTCCATTTCATCAATCCAGTGTGCTGGCCACAGAGGATCTGACAGCTTGCCCATAAACTCTTTCGGTTTCATCTTCAAAAATGCTTGATTAACCTAAAGTGGTCCAACTGATTTTGTGCATAAACTCCATACATGGGCGGCTAATACTGATAGTTACCTTGATTATATTAGCCTTGCGATGCTCTAGAATTCTACACTGGGGTATGCATCACTGGAGTCTACTATACTATGGGTATTGTGTTATTTCCCAAAGGTGCAATCGGCACCGTATTATCAGCAATGAGTGCGGGAGGCACAGCACTGCTACCAGGAGGTGTTGGTATAGTATTTGTAGCTGGTAGTGCAATTCCCAAGGTAGCTTGCATGATTACTTGCAACTGATGTAACTATCGTACTTGCTGTGCCAAGTTCATCACAACCATGGTCAAATCCATTGTTGGTATTGGTAAATTTGTTGGGTTGGCCTAATTGTTGACTCTTGGTGGTACAACATTCTGGTTCTCAAGATTTTTCTCCTGATCCTCAGGATTTTCATTGGCATTTACCTTTGTAGGTGGTGGTGGAGGTGGGCTTGGGTTACGTCCCCTTCGGTTTCCTCTATGCCCAGCCATTCCTGATTATCCATTGTAGCAGTGTCTGAAAAATCAAGGAAATATGTGAGACACGTACACTATACGATGGCCTCATGTTAGTCTCACAATAAACAAAGCAATTTCAAATTTTCAGGGTCAAACAGGTAATTCAGCAGAAAAAAACACGTGTGGTCGTTATCGTACAGTTGCACTATATGAGACCACAGGCTGCGACCGCATAAACTTTGGCAGCTTCCCGAGAGCCTGGGGTCAATCGTGTGGTCAACAAGTGTGGTCGACTCTTTTGGTCGAATTATGCCACCGCACAACCCAAAAAAAATCAGGTTTTTAACCTGTTTTCAAACAATTATTTCCCAATCTCTTTTTTTCTTCTTCTGTACTCAACTCAACGAGCCACCACTGAGTTGCTACATTGCCGACCACACACTTTGAGCAGATAATCCTTAATTAACCACTGGAATCTCCATCTCTAAGGTATGTTCTTCATTCCCATTCTTCTCTTTGTCGATTTATTCTAGGTTTATACCGTCTTTTATGATCTTTATCAAATTATATTTTATTTAACTGTAAAAATCCAATTTTTATTGTTAGGTTTTGATATTGGCCACCCAACGGATGAAAGCCCCCAAAAAAATTTGGATTTCATCGGTTGGTTTGGCCCAACCCTAAAAATTGCCCTTTTGACCTAGAATTTGGGAATTTTGCCCAAACTTCAAAATTTCTTTAAATCATTTAGAATTTGTTACAATTCCCTATTGGTTAGTCATTACAAGATGGTTTGTGACTCATGTAAGTCCTCCTGCCCAGATGTTTGGATGAAAAGTGAGGCTTTTGCCCAATTTACGCTATTATAATGTCAAAAATTTGAATTCCTCTATAACTGACAACTTGCTTGTTGGTTTATGCTCCTTGTAGGTAACATGGTTCATTCCGAGGTTCGTAGAGTCCATGATGCCTTTCCCTTCAGGTCAATTGAAGCTGAGTTACAGTATCCATGGTATCACCGAAAGAAGGTTGAGGGGGGTCGATGTGTCAACCTGCCTAGCTTAGTCCTATTTGATGTAGAGAGGCCATTCGACGATATAGGCTGGCTTCCTGTGATCCGGTATGAGGGTTGCACTCGTTTGGAGCTGGTAAAGCAGTTCTACTACAATCTACAGGTTGAGGGTAATCCAGAGGGTGTGGATAGGGTAGAGACCTCAGGATCACGAGTTGGTTAAAAGGGGTACCCATTTCTTTTAACTGTTAGTAGTTAGTTGACCTCCTGGGCATCTCCAACGACGGTCCACTAGTCTACTGTGCCCCAAAGATCCCAGATTTTTTTCAGAGAGGATGCGCGCAGAGGTGTGCTGTAAGACCCGCACTCCATGAATCCGATCTAAGCCTTTAATTCATGTCGTAACAGGTCTTCCAATCATCACTGGACCAGACGGGACGAGCAGATGACAAATAGGTACGAAAACGGACCGATTTAAGTATGAAATAATTCATACCGGTCAATGGTACCGGTCGATGGTCGACTGGTATGGCATGTGCAGCATGGATCCGAAAATGGATCTCTATGGGTCCCACTTTCCAAATTTTAAACCGAAGGACTTTCCTAATGTTAGGAGGCTTCCTAAACCTAGCCCTAGCCTATATAAGGACCCTTAAACCTCTTAAAATCTCTTCCATTGATTCTCACAAACCCTAGAGAGGAGAAAGAGGCTGAAGAAGGAGAAAAAGCTAGGAAGGAGAGAGAAGAGCCGCCGTTGCCGTTGGACGAAGAACACATTACCGCGAGTCAATGGTAAGTGCTTAAACCTTCCTCTACATTAAGTATTCTAGGATGGTTAGTTATGGTTGGATCAATATCATGCAAAGCAATGTATTGATATAAACCCTGTTTTTGCCAACAAACCCTAAATTAGTCGATAACCCTAGAATCAAGTTCTAAGTCGATCATCGAGGCTAGGACTTGAATGGAGTTGGAAATAACTCTAACTCAGTGCTCAGACCTAGGATGTGTAGGAGAAACCCTAGGATCAATAGAGGGTGACCGACGGAAGGCGAGAACCAAGCGTATGGTCTTTCGGAGACATACCGGTCACACTCTATGCGACCGGTACCTCCCGGGGACTGGTCTGTGGGGACCGATCGACCATACCGGTCGCACCTTTTCCCACAGTGTCGCGATCGGTACTACGATCGATATGCTCTGTGAAGAGTGTTTGTAATCCCGTTGGTTTTTCGACCAACATAAACCCTAAGAAAACTATTCTTATACAACCCTAACATTGTGTAGGACCTTGTGATAGCAAGTTTGGATACTGTGACACGGAGCAAGCTATCAAACAATTGTCAGGTAAGGGAATCGGACCTAAACCCTAATAATTTAATAACCAGTAAAATGTTGTTAATATCCATGATTCTATGGTATGATGTTTATGCATACTCGCATGTCATCCTTTATTTTCAGTTATTATTATTGTTCATGCATACTCGATATGCTAGGATGTGACTGTTAGGCATGTGATTGTTTTTGTTGGTGTATGGAATGGGAACGACTGGAGGTCTGGGATCATTCCTCACACTAGCACCTTTCGTATCGTTCTGTCTTAGCATGCTTGGTGCGGGTAGGGTATCAGGGGGAGGAAGTGGCACTGTGGTCTCCGGCCTAGCCACTAGACTCTAGCTCTATCTCTATGCCATAGGGAGCTGCACTGGGACAGGGCCTACTATGATGACATATAAGATTGGTTAGTTGCGAGCCCAGTTTGTAAGCCCTCGCTAATAGGGGCTTACATGTTGGTATGGGTAGAGTATCAGGGGAGGTGTTGGCGGTGTTTGATCCTGACGCCTTAGCTCTATCTCTATTCCCTGATAGGGTGCATGTGGGACGACAGTGGTGTTTGATGCATTGGGTGGCTTCACACACTCTTGTATGGAGGTGCGGTGGCCGTCAATCCTTTCTATAGCACATTGCAAACTTAAAACTAGACCATGATGTGAATGTTACTTATGCATATGTTTGTTGCATTATCTGATTGTCTTACTGAGCTAAGTTGTGAGCTCACCCTTGTGTACACATTATTTTTAGATATTGATGCAGGTTATACTATGGAGGACTATGGATGCTCCGGCGTATGGAGGTGTTGCTGCTTTGGAAGTGCAAGCAGGAGAGGACGAGCATGACGCTTCATGCGAGTGCCCTTTCTACCTGTACCTCTAGGATTTGATTTAATTTGTCTTGGTTATTTTTTGTTGGAATACATTTAAGTATTTACTTAAGTTTTGGGTATTTGAATAATTAAATATTTTATTTAAATTTATCAATAGATTACTTAGTTCATTTAATTTAAGACTTCCGCTGTATTTATTATATTCTGATTGTGGTTATGTGCAATGGTTTGTATGAGTGGACACGGTCTTAGTGAGATCGTTGTGTGAACCGTTGGTTCTGTAACGGTTCACTCACACTTCTGGTTCAGCCAAAATTGGGGTGTGACATGTGCAGTCAGATTCTACGGGACAACCACTGGGAGATGAAGGCAATCAACCTCTGTCCTGAGCCATAGGTGTACTGCAAGAGTATCCAGTATAATCTTATTCTCCAGAGTGGACATTATGAGATGATTTCACAGCTGACCCAGTATATTCTCTATTGTATCTACGCTAGACAGTCTGTCTACCTTCCATATATCATCATTCGGACTATGCACAGAGCCACGACGCTTGGCCTGAAGGGTAACCTACCCTACGGGCCCTTGATCACCACCCTACTCTCTCGCCTGCTGTCAGTACCCAGTTTTGTCCCACGGGATTTCTGCTCTCTCGTTACGTCATCATGCATGATGGGAGAGGGACATTGTTGTCATTTTAGATTTAATAAAAATAAAAAAAATAAAAAAAATTTAGAAAATAAAAAAAAAAGAAAAAAAAGAAAAGAAGAATACGGTTATATATATATATATATATATATATATATACACACACACACACACACACATCGAGTTTGGGATGAGATCCTATGGGGTGTAAGTGAGTCTTCAAAATCAAAAGAGACTCTCATAGTAATATCAACAGATACACGGCCCAACTTATAGCAAAAGATTATAATTAGAAAGCTAACATCAATTATAAAGAAACATTTTCATCAATATCAAGAAAAGATTCTTTGAGGATTGTCAAGGCATTGGTTGCCCATTATGACCTTGAGCTACATCAAATGGATGTTAAGACGGTTTTTTAAATGATAATTTACTTAAGGAGGTATATATTGAACAACCTGAAGGTTTTACTTTGAATAAAGGTAATCATTTAAGATGCAAGCTTAAGAGATCCATATATGTATTGAAATAAACTTCCTGATAGTAGTACTTAAATTTGATAGCACGATCTCTGTCTATAATTTTATAGAGAATCACGTTGATCAATGCATTTACATAAAGTTTAAGGGAACAAGTTTCATCATTTTGGTATATGGATGACATTCTCTTAGGCAACAATGATCTAGGGATGCTATACAAGACAAAGCGTTTCTTAACCTAAAATTTTGACATGAAAGATATGGGTGAAACCTTTTATGTTTTAGGCATAAAGATTCACCGGAATAGATTTCTTAAGATCTTAGGATTGTTATATTGATAAAATTTTAGAACAGTTCAAAAGCCTGCTCCAGTCCCCTTACGAAACTTTCGTTAAGATGAAGAATTGCTCATCAAGTGTAGCCCTTATACTTAAAGACAACAAGCTTAGTTTAGAGCAATGTTCAAAGACAAATCTAAAACAACAAGCAATGGAAAATATGCATTAGTAATAGGTAGTTTGAAGTATGCTCAGGTCTGTACCAGGTCTAACATTGCATTTGCAGTGGGAATGTTAGGTAGGTCCACAAAACCCTAGTTTACTACATTGGAAGCAGCGAAGAAAGTATTGAAGTACCTACAAGGCACCAAGGATCACATTCTCACATATAAACATGTTGATGTTTTAGAACTAATCGGCTACTCAGATTTAGATTTTGTTAGATGCGAAGATACAAGGAAGTCTACTTCTGACTTCATTTTTTTGTTACCTAAAGGAGCAATGTCTTGGCGTAACATAAAGCAAATTAAGACAGCTTCTTCTACTATGGAAGCGAAAGTGGTGGCATGCTATGAAACAGTTTTTTAGGCATCATGGTTGAGGCAGTTTATCACAGATTTGAAGGTCATAAGTTCTATTGAAAAACCTATAAGGATTTACTGTGACAATACTGCAGCAGTACGTTTCTCTAACAACACATGCTCAGTGAATCGCTGCCGACACATTGAGATAAAGTATTTTGTTAAAGAAGACGTTTGAGATCGTCGCATTCAGATAGAGCATATTGATGTTAATGATATGATAGCAAATCCATTCACCAAAGGCCTTTCGCCCAAGGTATATCTAGTTCACATGGATCGTATGAGACTATATAAGTCATTAAGTGTTTAAATGTTTTATTTATGATATTGCAATGTAAAGATTGATGACTCAAAATAAAGTTATTATTTTCTCTGTCATTTATTTGGTGTATACATAAAGTTTATAATGACAGATGCCCATAAAGTTTCAAGGCAAAAAAGTTGACATTTAAATCGATTGTTGAATTGATTTTATAAAGTCAAGTTATCACGATTAAGGTTCATCTTAAAATGAACAATCCATTATAATATATGGATGGAAATGTTCTTGTTGTATGGACATGTACCGTCATGATTCACAGGTTGGGAATTTTAATATGAACATAAAGAATAAGTCCATAAGGAAGATCCGAAAATTAATGTATGGCCATACATCAAGTTCATAACCCTAAAATGACTTATCAGGTAGTAATATGGGCCAAGTGGGAGAATGTAAGTCGGTGGCCCACATGTCACCTCACCCATTTATTTAGTAACTCCTTCAAGAGAGTTATAAACGTCGGATCTAAGGGACACGTGGCACCCAGATCGATTGTTCATCCTTTATGGGAGAAGACAATCAAATCTATAAATACAGGGGGATAGGGTCCTATGCAACGCTTACACTATTCTGAGTTGTCCATACAGCTCAGATCTGAGAAACTAGTGGTTGCATAGAAACTTTACCGTCAATTCTTGTGGTTTTCAGGCAATGCTTGGAGGTGGTGCTCCACACTCATAGACGTTGGACGGCGATGGCAGGAATCGGTCCTCACACTACGAATATGTCGAATTTTGTTCCTACATATTGACATACATATGGATGTTGTGAATTTTCTTACAGTCTCATCTTTTATCATTCCGGTGACCAACTGATTTGAGTTCATAATAACAAAAAAAAAAAAAAAAAGATATTAAGATCTATTGCATAGAACCAAAAACACAAATCAAAATTTAATAGATAAAAAAATCAACGAAATCAACATTGGAACCAATCAGATGAAGCAACTGCAGTGGTGGAGGCCGGGGAGAGGGCGATGTTGGGTGATGATTAATGGATCACAGTGATGCACTGCAATGGAAACAAACGGCAAAGATTCGATTATATCCTGCCAGCATGTTCATCATTTTCCCTTTATTTTTTTTATTACAAACTTCTGTCTCACCCTTTGTTTCCCTTACTCTGTTCCCCTCCCGTCGGATTATTATCGTCTCCAATTAAGCATGTCTCTCCCCCTCCCTTGAGAAACGAAGAAGGCAGCGACCTTCGGATTGCAAGCCTTGCTAGCAATTGCAAATGGCTAGCCCTTACATTGTCTGACGACAACATATGGCTAGCGCTACCTCGCAACCTGAAGGACGCTACCTCACCTAACGGCAACCTCTTCCTCAGAGCTTCGAGAGAAAGACAGGTTGTTAAAGGAGGCCCGGGAGGAACTAAAGACCTGGGAAGAGCGCCTAAAAGCTTTTCAAACCGAAGAAAGATGGAGAAAAGATAGAGAAATCTCTCCAGGGAGTTCAGTTACATCAAGAAAGACTAAGATTGCGTTGGAAGTGCTTCTTTAAAGAAATTACTAATATAATAAGGGGCTCAAAAGAGCAATCCGCGATTGGCTTCAATCTCGACTCTTTCAGAGCCTAAATAACTGCGGCCAGAGAGTCAAATAGGTCCAGCGGTTTCTCTTAACCAGGCACACCTACCGATGTATTGGTAAGTGTGCCGAATTAAAGAGAGACCGCTGGATCCTCGATTGGAGGATCTAGCAATTGGAGAGGATAATGACTCCCTCCCGCCTCTTGTACTCTCTCTCCCTTCTGTTTCACTCTCCCCCCATAAGTCAAAGATGCATTACCCCACTTTCCAACTCTATGATTGTTCCATCTCCATATATGTATATCAGAGGTGCAACACCCACTAGATACTGATTCTCCCCCGAACCCTTCGGCCAAAAATCAAAGATGCAATCATAGATGGGAAATTAAAAAAATATATGATTGCCCACTTTGGGGTTTCGTTTTACCAATTTACTCATTCAATGTATGATGTAACAAAAATACTCAAACAATTTTCAGGATGACTACTCTATACAAAACAATGTCTATGACCTTTCATCTTCTTTTGAATGAACAATTTTGCCCCTTCCAATTTCTTCTCTCTCTAATATTCAAATATTCCTTCCCTCTCCCTCCCTTCATCACTTCTCTCTCTCTCTCTCTCCAAAACCAAAATCCAAATTTTCCTTCCCTCAAACTGTAACCACATTTGACTTCTTAGGAAGTTTTGAGAACCCACTTTGCACAGCCCACCTACCGGCCCCAACAACCTCCAATCTTGATCTTCCCACCGGCAAAAAGGGTTCTTTTTCTCTGCATTGAGTACCCAAATTCGTTGATACATTAGAGATGAAATTTGATGTAATTACAAGAAAAAAAAAAAAAAGGAATTTAATTAGCTCGAGCTGGTACCGGCCACATCTACAGTGGGGGGTTGGAAAAGTCCGGCATAATAAGGCCCCAGAAGCATTGAAGAAGATAATGATGGAGAGCGGGAGAAGAAGTAGGGGAGGGCAAAAATATCCATTAAAAGGAAGATGAAAGTGGACACTGATTTGTGTAGATTAGTAATACTCGAATCGTTTTTGAGTATTTTTGTTACACCAAATGTCGAATGGGTAGGTTGATAAAATGAAACCCACAAATGGGTAATCAGGTAGTTTTTTCAAATAAAAAATGTCATCAACAGTATCTTCCCTTTGGAGGTTTACACATGAGTGTAACTCAAAAGTGTATCAGAGTCCCCAAAATAGAGAATTGAATCACTGCCTTGTACTACACCAGTCCCTCCCCTATAGTTTAGTTGCAAGAGAAATTAAAAGGGAAAGAAGTGAATTTTCAAATCTAAAAAGGAAAACTTCTATAGCTATAACATAATATGATTGTATAAACTCTCTAAATTTCTTATTATATTTAGTAATGATACAAATTAGATGTAATTTTTTTTTTTTCTGCAAAGGATTTGGATGCAAAGTAAAGTATAAATTTATATTTAAATATGGAGGTTCAGTTGGTTGCAAGGAAAATTAAAAGGGAAGGAAAGTGAAATTTTTAAACTTAAAAAGAAAATTTGTATAGATATAACACAACATAATTGTATAAACTATTTAAATTTCTAACCATAATTAGTAATGGTACTATTTTTACCAAAAAAAAATTTAGTAATGATACTAATTAGATGTAAAATTTATTTTACTTTTTAAATGTTATGGATTTGGATGCAAAGTGAAGTATAAGTTCATAACTAAATACAGAATGATTTGGAGTTAGTTACTTAATTATTTTATAGCATGTATTATAATGATTATGAAAGTTTTCTTATAAGTAAAAAAAAAAAAAAAATCACTTCCCTTCTTTTTAATTCCCCTTGTAACCGATCAAAGCTGGAATGATTTTGAATTTGTTATCATAGTCATATGATTACATGTGATGTAATGATTACAAAAGTTTTTTTTATTAAGTTAAGAAAAAAATTCATTTTCTTTCCCTTTAATAGTCCTTGCAATCAATCAGAGCCTTAATATTAAAAATCAAACCCAATTTGGCACATGAATCTCAATCAGGAAAATGCAATAACAGAAAAATGATAAAAAAAAATCAAATCTAAAAAGATTAAAATGACCCTCAAACAAGGAATAGAGAGAAATCAAACACACCAGTATCTCACCACCGTTCAAGAACGTGAGGTGAGATGACGCATTAAAATTACCATACGAGAGAGATGTTGGCACCGTACTCTACTGCAGCTTCAACCTCAGCCAAATACAGCCTAAGGAAAGAATATCCTTGACAAGACATATCACGTGTTAGCTAAAATAAATCCAAAATTTTGTAGACAAGTAAACACCAATGTCCCATACTCACTTGTCAAATTTAAAACTAATTTGGATTTGTCAAGTAACAAAACAAGGATTTGAACTTCCAAGGGGTGTTTGGAATTACAGTGAGGATGCATGAACCTATACAAGGGTATTTAGATGGGAGGATACAAGGTTGCATGAAGTTAAAATTTGATACATGGCATTTTCAAACCATATTCTGGGTATCCTTGGATTTATAACTCATATTCTTTTAAAATTAGGTGCATTCATTAAGGAGATTCCATCCCAAACAGCCGTGTGAGAACTTTGTTCTGAAAAAAAATGAAAATTTTCTTTTTATTGCACTGAAAATAACAATCCAACAACATAGTTCTGTAGGCGTATTCTAGTCCCCCTCTTGTCTTTTGAGAGTTCAACCACCTCACTAAAAAGCATTGTCTATTAGTATAAAAAAAGTCGAATCAAGCTGAAGCTGACAATTCATCTAACTCCTTATAGAATACTTGAACATATTTGCCTAGAGTTACACCGAGATGCCTGCATTAAACCCTGAAATCACCATCCATAGATAACATATCAGATGCTAAGCCCTTCAAACAAGCTATATATATATACCCAATGATAAAAACAACTAATTCAATCTTTTAAAACAATCTCTGGTGCAACAAGGGATTAACGGATATGAAAAACAAAACAAAAAAACAAAAAAAAACAAAAAAAAAAAAAAAAAAAAAAAAAAAAAAAAAAAAAAAA
>CM053270.1:47750734-47874087 GCA_028583415.1 Protea cynaroides | reverse complement strand
CAAACTTCCTCAAAAGCGAAAACTCATTGTCTTTGCATTGAAGGCTAAGAGATGCCTTGAGAAGGGTGGAGTTGGATACTTGGTATCTATGGTGGATCTTACTAAAGAAGCACCACTGATGGAAGATATTGAAGTTGTGCTGGAATTTCTGGACATGTTTCCTGAAGATTTACCCGAGTTGCCATCTGATCGAGCGATAGAGTTCGTTATAGACCTATTGCCAGGGTCAACACCTGTATCCAAAGCACCATACCAAATGGCTCCAACTGAATTAAAGGAATTGAAGGTTCAACTACAAGAGATATTGGACAAAGGATTTATCTGACCAAGCATATCACCTTGGGGAGCGCTAGTGTTATTCGTCCAGAAGAAGGACGATAGTGTTAGACTATGTATAAACTACCAGGAATTGAACAAGCTCACGATCAAGAATCAATATCCCCTACCTCAGATTGATGATTTATTTGATCAGCTGCAAGGAGTGAAGGTGTTTTCCAAGATCAATCTTTGGTCAGGGTATCATCAGTTGAAGATCAAGGACCGTGACATTCCAAAGACAGCGTTAGAACCAGATACAGACACTATGCCTTTCTAGTATTGTCTTTTGGACTAATCGACGCACCCGCATCTTTTATGGAACATATGAATCCGGTGTTTCACGACATGCTAAACACTTCGGTCATAGTTTTCATAGATGACATCTTAATCTATTCCAAGGATGAAGTGACTCATGCGACAGATCTTAGAGCAGCCTTACAACGATTGAGAGAAGAGAAGCTTAATGCCAAATTCAAGAAATGTGAGTTCTGGTTGAATGAAGTGCAATTCTTAGGTCACGTAGTATCCTCAGAAGGAATTAAAGTGGATCCCAGCAAGATTGAAGCTATTGTAAAATGGGAAGCACCTAAGAGTGTTGTAGAAATTCAAAGTTTCTTGGGATTAGCGGGGTACTATTGACGGTTCGTGGAAGATTACTCTGAAATCATCGTACCTCTCACCAGTTTAACTAAGAAAAGAGAAAAGTTTGTTTAGACCGACAAGTGTGAACAGTGTTTCCAAAAACTGAAAGCAAGGTTAATATCAGCTCCCATTTTGACCATTTCGGTACCAAGACAGCCATTTATCTTGTGTACCGATGCTTCTGGATTGGGTTTGGGATGTGTTTTCATGCAAGGGGAGCAAGTAATTGTGTATGTGTAAGCACCCCATTTTTGCTATCCCCAGCATAAGTGAATCCATATGACAAGTTTTTGGCTTTTAACCCAAGGGTTTGTGATTCTTTAATGAACCCTACAGCAGGGTCATAGGCTATTACCTACTTGGATGTATAGGTCGTGAAATTATCTTCAAAATGAGACCGGAATCATTAAATTATGACTTCAAACAAGGAAAGTATCACAGTTTGAAAGTGCAGAGGCATTTACGTAATTATTGTATGATGCATGCATTATCATTTAAACTTCAAATCATCATATCTTGATCATCCGATGATTCAAGTACTAATATTCCTTATTTTCAGTCCTTTTCAAAGTGGACGTGAAAAATCCCAGGTAGAGGTCACCAGTGGGTCCCATGCAAGCTTTCATGCAGAATTATCAATAGAACTTAAATGCTTCATATCTTTGCCATTCTTCAGATGATTCAGAGGCCATTATTCTTCATTTGTGGTGTTCTACAAAGTAGACGTGAAAAATTCGGTACAGAAATCTTCGAAGGGTTCCATGCAAAATTACATGTCAAAATGGTCGTTTAATCTTTGAAAATTCATATTTTGGTCACCCCATATCCAAATCAGGTGATTTTAGTTTCAATATGTTCCATTTTTAGTACTCTACAAAGTGGACGTAAAGGATTTCAGGCATAAGTCTCCGAAGGATCCCATGCTGAATGGTTAGCCAAATTATCATAAATTAGTATGCTTAAACTTTAAAAATTCATAAGTTGGCTATTTTATTTTCAAATGAGGTGATTCAAGTTCTAATATTCCTAATTTTTAGTGTTCTACAAAGTGAATGTAGAAAATTTGGAGTAAAGGCTATCAAAAAATTTCATATGGAATGGCGGTGGAAATAGACTATGAAATAATAGAAGAAGTCAACTTTGGTCCAAACCCAGCTCAACCCAACTTAGTCCAACTCAGCCCGGCCCAGCTAGACTAGTCCGGACCAAGTCACGTCGGTCCATATGCATGCATATATATATATATATATATATATATTTATATATATGTATATATATATAATATATAATATATTATTATATATAATGTATAATATATTATTATATATAATATATACATATGTCTTATAGGTATATTATATTATATATGTTTTAATATATTTATATATATTATAAAGAAAAGGAGAAGAAGCCGTGAAGAAGGAGAAAAGGAAAGAAAGGAAGAAAGTTGAGAGAGAGAGAAAAGAAAAAAGAAGAAAAAGGAAAGAAAGGAAGAAAGCCGAAAGAAAGAGAGAAGAAAAAAGAAGAAAAAGGAAAGAAAGGAAGAAAGCCGAGAGAGAGAGAGAAGAGAAAAAGAAAAAGGAAAGAAAGGAAGGAAGAAGAGAAGGAAAGAAAAGAAAAAGGGAAAGAATGAGAGAGAAGCCGAGAAGAAAAAGAGGAAGGAAGAAGAGAAGGAAAGAAAAGAAAAAAAAGAAAGAGAAAAGAAAAAAAAAACGTGGAAAGGAGGAAGATTTTCTAGAAAGAGGAAGGAGAAAAGGAAAGGAAAGAAAAAGGAAAGAAAGGAAGGAGATTTTCTAGAAGAAGGAAAGATAGGAGATTTTCTAGAAGAAGGAAAGAGAGAAGATATTTCTAGAAGAAGGAAAGAGAGATGAGATTTTCTAGAATAAGAGATAAGAAGGGAGAAACGGTGGGAGAAAAAGAAAGAATAAAAGAGTGAAAACAGAGAAAAGGGAGAGAGGCTGTGAGAGAAAAGAAGAAAAGAGAGAGAGGAGAGAAAATGAAGAAAAAAGAAAAAAAAGAAAAAAAGAGAGAGCCGTGAGAAGAAGAAAGAAAAGAAAAAGAAAAAGAAGAAGACAGAGAGTTAGAGAAGAAAGGAGCAGAGAAGAGGAGGAGGAGGATTCACCTTCAGAAATCTTGATACGATCTCTAAGAAAATCCTACATCAAAGGTTTCGCTTCATTTGAGCATAAGGTTAGTACCCTAAAACAAATTTAATGGTCTTTAGAAGGTTTGAATGTTGATTTTGCTTGAAAAGACTCATTTTCATTAAATCTTGATCAGGAATGCCCTATTGCATGCATGTTGATGTTAGAATGCTCATGTCTAATATTTTTTATGCATGATAATTTGTTTAAATTGTTCAATGATGAAGATTTGAGTACTATATGATGATTTTTGATGTTTTTGATAAATTCTACAAAGTGGATTTTTGATATAAAATTTTCAGATTTAGAATCCAAATTTGGGACGTGCATCTCATGTGGTTTTGTTTAGATTTTGAAGCCCAAATTTTTATGGGATTCTCTCTGATATGTCAGAAAACTCCTCTAAAAATTTCGTTCCATTTGGAATTGAAAAAGTTCATCAAAAAAATTCTCCATTGGCATTGCTGCCCTACTCGGGTATAATGCAATCCCCTATTAGAAAGTCTATAGAAAAGGATCTTATGACCATAATCAGAAAAACAACTTCATACAAAATTTTTAGATATGAAAATCTTCTAAAAAGTAGCACTAGTTTTGGATTTTTTCAATTTTTCATTGAATTGATATTGATTTTTGAAGTGCATAGTGCTCTGTTTTTTAATCTATTAGGATATATTGATTGGCATGACTGAAAAGTATCTTTTTCACAATGAGAATGTTCTGTTTGCACTTGTTTTTCTTAATGAAATTTTAGATCTGTCAATTATCTACATGGACATATATTTTGATTTAATTTTCATTAAGTATGTGATTTTATACGAAATTTATGATGCAACTGGTCAAAAATCTGGAACAGACTTGACTAGTGCACATATCCGGTCTTGTGGTATTCATTTGACCTGATTTTGTCCCCTGTTGGGATTAGATATCTTGAGACAAAAGTTATCTTTCTAAAGCTTCTTTCTAAGGGTGTGTTTTGAGGTTAATTATGATATATTTAGGTCTTCATATGCCCATTATGGTACAGGGTGACAGAATCTATCACCATGCATGTGCACTGAATTGTGCAATATTTTTTGACCCATATGTGCTCTCTATTGAGATTTGATCCCTTCAGATAAAATGTAGCATGCCAAGTCATCTTTCTGTGAAAAAAAGGCTTAATTTGAGTAACAGAAGACCTACTTATGGTCATTTTGGTGTAATATGACAGAATTTGAAATCAGTTCATAGTTTGTGCAATACTTGAAACTTTGTGGGACAATTTTGACATTTTTGAGTGATTATTTATTTCAAATGTCTTCATAAAAATTACAATATTTTCAAAGAACTTATTGAGCATATGTTTTTTTAATTTTGGATTTTCAAAAAGGTTTCATCGATGTCTCATTCACTATAATATACAATTGATTGCTTGAGTGATTTGGTGAATTCTACCATGTTTGATTGCATACTTGCAACATTTAGAGTGTCCACATGCCATATTTGGATAAATGGCCACATTTAGAGTACTCACATGTTTTGTTTGGATTGCTCACATACCATGTTTGCCATATCCATGTATTGCTATATTTGGTAGAATAAATAGATTTTTTTTTTCATATTTAGCAATATCTTGATAATTACCATATTTAGACATGCTATGTTTAGACTTGCCATGCTTAGAATATAGCATAGTAAGTTTTACCATGTTTAAATAGATTTTTATAGTATCATATGCCATGTTAGGGAGATTTTCATAATCTTGTATATATTATGTTAGTTACCATAAACATCATACATGCCATGCTTAGATAGAATATTCTATTTGTGGCAATAATTTTATTTTTTGCAACACCCTAGTTGAACTGCCATGTATGCACACTTCTAGAAGACAATCTAGGCGTGGGGACATGCATTTAGGAACCCACATTCTTGGGAAGGGTATAATGGAAAATAATAAAAATCTTAACAAAGAAAGAGAATGCTTTGCCAAACCTTCCAAAATTAGAGCTTAGGATGAAAAGGGTAGTTCAGAACGATTTCTGCCCCTCAACATATCCTAAACCTAAAATAGGTTCTAAATCCTAGAACTAGAATAGGTTCTAAATCCTTAACCTAGAACAGGTTATTCCATCATTTCGAACTACGCAGATTCTAATTCCTAGGGCAAACCCTAGGATACGTAAGCCATTTGGGAAAATCTCAAATTCAAATCCACACCTTAGTCTACTCGGACTATCCATAGATCCACTAGGATATCCATCCATATTTCAACCCAGAAAGGGTTGTCCGCATTTTGACCCAAATAGGGTTATCCACATTCCAACCCAGAAAGGGTTATCCACATTTTGACCCAAATAGGGTTATCCACATTTTAACCCAGAAAGGGTTATCCACATTTTGACCCAAATAGGGTTATCCATATTTTGATCCAAAAAGGGTTATCCATTCTTAGATCCACTAAGACTATCTATCAGTTCGTATAGACTATCCAGATACTAACCCATAGGGTTTCTCATCCTTTCAAGCATAAACTTCAACTTGAACAATGAACTTAATCATGCACAAGCATAAATCACAGCCATAAACTTTAATCACACCTGAACTACGATGGTGAACCTGATTTTCGAAATAATTTCGTGATACGTAGGCAATCTGATGGATACAGATTCAGTTCAATGATATCAAACCACTTGGTTTGGTTCGATTTAACATATAGAGTCTAGCATAGGAAATGCATAGGAGATCGATTTCGATCGGGCGGTTTGGGTGTCTAACCCCTTCCCATAATCGTAACCTGACGCTTACCCAATCTCTGATGGACCAAAAATCCAATCTAAGGGTCATGAGTTAATCGAAGTCTTACCTTAGGGTGAGATTTCACATTTCTAAGGTCCTAGACCTTAATCTAGGTGGCGACTTCCAAAATCAACCATATTTGTCCTCATAGTATGCTTCATCAAGACAACTAAAGGCACACGAGAAGAATTACCCTACTCATGACTTAGAGTTAGTAGGGGTGGTATATGCCGTTAAAATATGGAGACATTATTTGTATGGAGAAAAGTTTCAAATCAAGTCGGATCATAAAAATATTACTTATTTCTTTAACCGGAAGGAGTTGAATATGAGATAGAGAAGGTGGTTGGAATTGCTAAAGGATTTCGGTTGTGATATCTAGTATCATCCAGGAAAGGCTAATGTAGTTACTGATGCACTAAGCCGAAAAGCGATAACAAAGCCAGAGGAAGAAGCTAGCCCAAATGCTGCCATGTGTGTTGCGGTAAGAGTATTTGATATTGGCAATGAGCAATTCATTGTCGATAAATCGGGCAGTTTGACAAACCTAGGGTTGATTCATAAGTTTTCAAGTATGTTCGCTACATTGAAGATTGTTCCTGATCTGATGGAGAAGTAAAGATGGCAATCAAATCGGACCCTTACCTGAGAATAGTACAGGAAGATTTGGAAAAAGGTAAGACCATTCTTGATTTCACACTAGACTCTGAAAAGGTACTAAAATACAAAGAAAGAGTGTACATCCCTGAAAGTTAAAATTTAGATATTAGACACAGACTAATGAGGAAAATCCATTCAACATCTTATTCAGTACATCTTGGAAGTACAAAGATGTACCATGATCTGAAGAAACTATATTGGTAGAGAAGAATGAAGGGGAATGCAGCTCGATATGTATCTCAATGCCTAAATTACCAACAAGTAAAGGTGGAAAGGCAAAGACCAGCATGTTTGTTATAACCACTACCTGAACTAGCTTGGAAATGAGACTGCATTACTATGGACTTTGTCAATGGGTTACCATTGACTCCCAGATCAGTTGACGCAATCTGGGTAATAGTGGATTGACTTACGAAGATAACTCGTTTCATTGCTATACAACCTCAGTATCCCTGGAGCGGCTAGCTAAGTTGTATGTGGATAATATTATCAGATTACATAGAGTACCTGAAAGCATTATGCCTGACAGAGACCCACGCTTTATCTCAAAGTTTTAGAAAGGATTACAGAAGGTTATGGGTACAACATTGAAGTTTAGTACTGCATTTCACCCTCAGACTGACAGACAGTCGGAGCGCACCATTCAGATTCTAGAAGACTCTGAGCTTGTGTGATAGATTTTAAGGGATCATGGGATGAGAAGTTATCATTGATCGAGTTCGCTTGTAACAACAACTATCAAGCTACTAAACAGATGTCATGTCACACCTCAATTCCACACTATTCAGAATGGTGTGATGAACCGCTAATAAACCAAAGGTTCAACCAGGATCTCTAATAGGCTGTGTCCTTTTAAATTAAACCATACACGTCCACAACCATAATGAGAATAAATACACAATAGCGAAAGTCTTAATATTAAATGAACTGAGGAATCTAACTGTAATAATCATAAATAAAATATCAAATTATGTTGTATCAATCGAGACATAAGTAAATAAAATATCAATTACATTTCCTTATCAAATAAAAATCTAATCGAAAACACATGAGTTGCACTCGCATAAGGAGTCATGCGTCTCTACTATGTCTTCAGCCTCCATTGCAGCCACGTACCCGTATACAGAAGCATTCATGTAATCTTTCACAGTGGTACCTGCATCATCAACTAAAAATATTCGACGTTGAAAGGGTGAGCACACATCACGGCTCAGTGAGCAAACAAAACAATGCAACAAACATATGCATGCATTTAATTCATATCTGTGGTCTGGTATATAAGTTTGTAATGTTCTATAAAAAGGTTCGGTGGCCACCTCACCTCTATACATGAGTGTGTGAAGCCGCCCAATGAAAACTGCACTGTCGATCCCACATGCACCCACTAGGATACAATATACCCCCATGAAAATGGCATGGCAGTACCGATTGCATCATACCAACACGTAAGCCCCTACTGGTGAGGGCTTGCAAACTGGGCTCTCAACTAACCAATCCTAATGTCAATCAGTGTATCCAAGGCCTCACCCCAGCATCCCTCAATACGTCCATAGAGATAGAGCTAAGGCCCCCCGACAGAGTCAAAGACTACATGGTCCGAGACCACCTCCCCTGATGTCCTACGACGTAATAGTTCTGCTAAGGTAATGGCGATACGACGATGTTAGTGGACAAGACTTGTATAGAGCTATGACACAATATACCCAATGAAAACGGCATTGGAGTACCGGTTGATACCATCCCCTATCCGCATCAAGTACACCAACAAACACAAACATTCACATGCCTATTCCTATCATTATCATCATCGTCATCATGTTATAAACAATGAAATTAAATATGTATGAACAGTAATAATAGAAATATTGGATGACATGTTGAATGCACATTACAAGCATACATGCATAGAATCAGTCATGGCATTGGACTCAAGAAATAAAATAATTTATTATTAGCCAATTAGTTTAGGTCTTGTTCCCTCACCTTTGCTTGAGTGTAGATCCTCTTTCAAGCTTTAAGAATCACTTTTATATCAATAGGAAAACCTAACAAGTCGATAGATTTTAATTAGAATTCACTCTGATAATTTTAGGCGTGCTGTTAAGCGAGGGTCGCAGGGCGCAGGTAGGGTAGCAGTTTTCTGCGACCCCAGGGTGTAGGGTCGATGCCAGGGTCGGATGTTCCATCGACCCTGGGTGCGACCACAGCTTCCCTGGACTTTCGAAAGCTGGGGGTCGATCCCGTGGTCTGGTAGGGTCGATTCCCAATCGACCCCATGTGTGACCCCATGTGGTTTGAGTCGATTTTTTTCATTCTACAGTCTAATCTTTCATGTTTGGGTCCTATGGCTTACTTTCACAATCCATTCTATGCTTGTTCTATGGCTTAAAACTCCAGGTTACTTCCTTACTTGCCTACCATGATTCCCTCCATGGATTTCATTAAAATATTCCCATGGATGGATGATTTGGATTTCTCCTAGATCATACCTCTTCATGAACTATTCTAAGGTCTTAAATTATTAATGGAAGCATACCCATACTTTAGGTTTGCTGAGATTCAAAGGTGTCTCTGAATTCTTCTCTTTAGTTTTCTTCTCCAACTTTCCTTCTCTTCTCCTTCTCTTCTCTTTCAATTAGGGTTTTAAAAGGAGTAAAAGAGGCTAAGGGACGTCCTATTTATAGAGAAAAACCTCCCAAAATAAGTCCCATTGAGATTAGGAAAGAATCCCCTTGAAATCTGGAAAGTTTCCTATTTACAATTTCTATCGGCAATGAGGGGGTCGATGAGGGGGTCGGAGATCCCGTTGACCCTCAGGTCTAAATTGTCTGACCCTCGGTCAAAATTTCAGGGGTCTGACTCCCTAATGAGGGGGGTCCGACCCTTCGTATTTGGGTATGCGATCCTACTCCCTATTTTACTGTTTTTGGGTCAATTTAATACCTGGTTTCACTATTACGCACTTGGTCCATTTGACTCGACCATGATAGGTAGACCTGGTACAAGGTGGTAAGACCGGTTAGTTCGATACGGGTCTTACATGTCACCCAATGAAGTGTTGTATATGAGAAAGTGTCAAACTCCTTTATTTTGGAATGGAGTCAAAAAATAGAGAATTATAGGACCTGAGTTTGTTGAAGAAACCTGTAAAGTAGTCGACATAATCAAGGAAAGGGTTAGGATAGCTCAAAATCATCAGAAATGGTATGCAAATAATCGACGCCGAGACCTGGAGTTTGCTGTGGGTGACAAAGTATTTTTAAAATATCACCTATGAGTGGCTTGAAACGGTTCGGTCAGAAGGAAAAATTATGTCCTAGATATATTGGACCTTATGAGATTCTGGCTAGATGTGAAAAGGTAGTGTATCAACTAGCACTGCCACCATCTATGTCTAGTGTGCATGATGTGTTTCATGTTTCTTTGCTGAAGAAGTATATCTGAGATCCAACACACGTTTTAACAGTGGATCCACTGGATTTGACTGAAGATTTGACGTTCGAAGTAGTACCTTTTGAAATCACTAGTAGAAAGGTTCAATGTCTTCTCAACCATGACATATATTATGTTGAAGTTATTTGAAGAAGCCAAGATGTGGAAGAAATCACATGGAAAGAAAAGAATGCTATGCGGAAGCAATATCCTCACTTATTTGACTCGGAAGGTATGTGTAAATTTCGAGGATAAAATTTATGTAAGGGGGAGTTGTAAGACCCGTATTCTACTAACCCGGTCTAACCGTATCGTATCAGGTCTTTCTATCATAGTTGGATCGAGTGGACCAAGCGTGTGAAGAAACCACAAGGCTACGTATGTAAATCGACCCAAAAATAGTGAATTGTGAGTGTGTGGTTGACTACCTGAACTGTTATGGTCGACCACACCATAAAGGAAGTGAGACCAATCAAAAACAGATGTGTGGTCGCATTTTTGAGTGGTGTGATCGATGGATTTTATGACCACACGTATCGACCATACATTTTCAGATCAGACTCCATGATTTGAAAACTTTCCAAATCAAAGAAGATTTCTTACCAAACTCTAGAAGGATTCTATATGAAAATTTCCTCTCTATATAGAGGACGGCCATCTACCCTCTCTCACTCTTTTGGATCAATCTCAAACCCTAACCTATCTAAGAGAAAGAGAGAGAGAGAGGAAGAGAAAGAGAAGGAGGTCTGGAAAAGAAGGCTGAGTGGAGGGAGGTTCTAGTTCTCTACAAGCTTAAGGTATGAAACTCTTCCCTATAGCAGTAGAACACCTAGAATAGGAGTTTCCATTGTTTATTGAGGTATTAAACCAATGTAAGACTTCAACTATGTGATTCCATGAGCTAATCTCAAAGGAAAACCGTAGAGAATAGGTTAGGGTGAATAACATTGTAAAATTATGATTTAATGGCCATAGACTGATCATAGGAGGAACCCTATTGATGAGCCAAGGAATCGACTCATGAAGAATTCGTATTGAAGATGAAAACTGACCAAACATCATGTGGTTGCAGCCTGTGGTCGACCACAAGGTGACCAGAGGGTCGACCACAGCTATTCAAGAACTTCCCAGGATTGGTGTGGTTGCATGCTGTGGTCACATGATATGCAATCATACATGTCGACCACACAGCCTGTGGTCAACATATACTGATACCACACAGGTTGACCACAGCATAGCAGGAAGCATACTATCAGACCAAATATGGTTTTTGATTACTGTAACTTGGTACAATTGAACCCTAACTTAAATCCATATGTTCCCTAGGTTTCCAAGTACTTCAAAGTGATTTTCAAAGCTTGGAAGGAGATCAAACATTGTTTACAGGTGATGGAACAAGACCTAAACTAGCTGGATAATAACAAACTATGTTTCTTTTATTGCGTCCAATGCCATGAATGATTCTATGCTTGTATGCTTGTAATGTGCATCTCACATGTCATCCAATATTACTATTATATATCTGCTCATGCATATTTATTTTTATTTATTTATAACATGATGTTGATGCTAGAAATAGGCATGTGATTGTGTTTGTGGTTGGTGTGTTGGATGCGAGTGGAGCATTAGGGGGAAGACGTGGCATTATGGTTCAGCCTGGCCACCAGACTCTAGCTCTATCTCTACTCAGTCCTACCCACTGACATTGTCATATCGCCTTTACCTTGGTGAAACTATTATGTTGTAGGGCATTGGGGGAGATGGTCTCAGACCGTGTGGTCTTCGACTCTATCAGGGGCCTTAGCTCTATCCCTATGGACATATTGAGGGATGCTGAGGTAAGGCCTTGGATACTTTTGGATGGCATTAGGATTGGTTAGTAGCGAGCCCAGTTTACAAGCCCTCGTCAGTAGGGGCCTACATGTTAGTATGGATAGGGCATCAAGGGAAGTCTTGATAGTGTGTGATCTAGACACTTTAGCTCTATCTCTATTCCATGGTGGGTACATATGAAACGACAATGGTGTTTGATCCATTGGATGGATTCACACACTTGTGTATAGAGGTGCAGTGGTCACCAATCTTTTCTATAGCACAGTTGCAAACTTAAAACCAGACAAAGATATGAATTGAATGTATGCATATGTTTGTGTATTGTTTTGTTTGCTTACTGAGCCGTGATGTGTGCTCACCTTTTTGACGTCCAATATTTTTAGTTGGTGATGCAGGTCCTACTGTGGAAGATTATTTGAATGCATCGACGTAAGGACACGTGACATCTATGGAAGTGGAAGCTATGAAGGATGCGCATGATCTGTCATGCGAATGCAATCAATGTGTTTTTAATTAGTTTAGTTATATATCCATCATGCGAATGCAATCAATGTGTTTTTAATTAGTTTAGTTATATTGAGAAGTTGGACATGTAATTAATTATTTTACTTTATGTCTTGAGTTATTTGGAGATAATTAGATTTAATTATT
This sequence comes from Protea cynaroides, assembly GCA_028583415.1. Lineage (NCBI taxonomy): Eukaryota > Viridiplantae > Streptophyta > Magnoliopsida > Proteales > Proteaceae > Protea > Protea cynaroides. The sequence continues at coordinate 47,861,626 of CM053270.1, read as the reverse complement.
TAATTATCATTATTAGACCTCAATTCAGTAAAGACTTCCACCTCTGATTATTATTATGGAATATGTTTGGTTTAATATGGTGGGTATGGCTTATACGAGATCCTAGTTTGAACCGTTGGTTCTAGTGATGGTTCATCACACTACTGGCTAGTCCAGATTTGGGGTGTGACAACTTGGTATCAAAGCTCTCAAGCTCTGCCTACTAAATCTGATTACTTCCACAAGGGTCATGATCTGAGTTAGGATGAAAATAAAAGATGTAATACAAACACACTATAAGGACCTGTGATGTTTGAGACATAAATTAAGAAAAAGAATAATACACATATGTAAATGAGAAACAAATGAAAATGTATATATATAAATCCAAACTGAAAATAAGAGTATATACATCTAGGATTAGAGTACGGTCCACAATCTGAACAGTTACTTTAAAATACAAATAAAAGGAAAAGATAAACTATCATGGCGCTGGAGGAGTAGAAGGAGGAGGTGCCTCTCGGTCTCAATCATAGTCCTCGACGTACACCCTCCGGAGCTAGGCTACCTGTGTCTGGGTAGCTCGGAGACTCTTCGCGAGACTCGTCACTCCCCCATCAGTCGCGCATTGAGTGTCTAGGATCTCTGCTACCAGCTGATCTATAGCACGCTGAGCGTCATGAATCTCACGCAATAGCGCCAACATGTCAACAGGTGGTGGGCGCGAAGGACCAGCCTAGTGTGTAGTCTGAAAAGGGCCAGCTCCTATAGAATATTACGTTGATGGAGGAGGGATGTCATTCACATCCATATACATCCGGTCATCATCCTCTTCGTCATCACTCTCTGCTACTGCCTCTGTCATCGCTGCTATCGCCTCCGCATCTACTGCTACCACCTGAGTGAGAAGACGTCTTGTAGCATTTTTTTCCTCATCATCGACCTGCACCTCTCTCATCCCCATCTTACAGATGGCATCTCAATCGAGGTCAGTTGAAAAAGTATCCTCATATATCCTCTCATCCACTAAGTCCACCTGCAAGTGAGAGAGTAGGGTGGTGATCAAGCACCCGTAGGGTAGGTTACCCTTCAGGCCAGGCATCGTGGCTCTGTGCATAGTCCGAATGATGATATATGGAAGGCAGATAGGCTGTCTAATGCAGATACAATAGAGAAGATACTAGCTCAGCTGTGAAATCATCTCATAATGCCCACTCTGGAAAATAAGATTATGATTGATAATCTTGCAGTAGACCCATGGCTTAGGACGGAGGTTGACTGTCTTCATCTGCCAGCGGTCGTCTCATAGAATCTGACTACACACCTCTGCGTGCATCCTCTCTGAGAAAAATTTGGGCTCTTTTGAGGCAAAGTAGACTAGTAGACCGTCATTGGAAATGCCCAGGAGGTCAGCCAACTACTGACAGTTAAAAGAAATGGGTACCTCTTTTACCCAACTCATGATCCTGAGGTCTCTACCTCTATCCACGTCCTCTGGATTACCCTCAACCTGTAGATTACTGTAGAACTGCTTTTCCAAGTCCAGACGAGTGCAATCCTGATACCAGATCATAGGAAGCCAGCCTATATCATTGAACTCCCTCTCTACATCAAATAAGGCTAAGCTGGGCAAGTTGACACACCGACTCCCCTCAACCTTCTTTCGATGATACCATGGATACTGTAACTCAGCTTAATTGACTTGAAGCGAAGGGCATCATGGACTCTAGGAACCTTGGTATGAACCATGTTACCTGCAAGGAGCATAAACCAATAAGCAAGTTGTCAGTTATAGAGGAATTCAAATTTTTAGCATTATAATGGCATAAATTGGGCAAAAGCCTCATTTTTCACCCAAACACCTGGGCAGGAGGACTTACATGAGTCACAAATCATCCTACAATGACTAACCAATAGAGAATTGCGACAAATTCTGAATGATTTACAGAAATTTTGAAGTTTGGGCAAAATTCCCAAATTCAAGGTCAAAAGGGTAATTTTTAGGGTTGGGCCAAACCAATCGATGAAATCCAAAATTTCTTGAGGGCTTTCGTCCGTTGGGTGGCCAATATCAAAACCCAACAATAGAAATTAGATTTTTATAGTTAAATAAAATATAATTTGATAAAGATCATAAAAGGCGATGTAAACCTAGAATAAATTGACAAAGAGAAGAATGGGAATAAAGAACGTACCTTCGAGATGGAGATTCTGGTGGTCGATCAAGGATTAACTGCTCAAAGTGTACGGTCAGCACTGTAGCAACTCAGTGGTGGCGAGTTGAGTTGTGTACAGAAGAAGACAAAAAGAGAATGGGAAAGAATGGCTTGAAAATAGGTTAAAAACCTGATTTTTTGGGTCGTGCGGTCGCATAATTCGACCAGTCAACCACACTTGTCGACCACACGATTGACCGCAGTCTCTAGGGAAGCTGCTAGGGTTTGTGCAGTCTCAGCCTGTGGTTGCATATAGCGCGACCATACGATATCGACCACACGTGTATTTTTCTGCTGAATTGCTTGTTTAACCTTGAAAATTTGAAATTACTTCATTTATTGTGAGACTAACATGAGGCCATCGTATAGTGTACTTTTCTCAATATTTCCTTGACTTTTTAGACACCGCTACAGCGGATGGTCGGGAATGGCTGGGCGTAGAGGAAGCCAAAGGGGACATAACCAAAGCCCACCTCCACCACCACTTGCGGAGGTAAATGCCAATGAAAACCCTAAGGAACAGGAGAAAAAACTTGAGAACCAGAATGTGATACCACCAGGAGTCAACAACCCAATAAATTTTCCAACACCACCAACAGATTTGGCTACAGTTGTGATGAACTTGGCACAACAAGTACAATAGTTATATTAGATGCAAGTGAACATGCAGGCTGCCTTGAAAATTACACCATCAGCTGCTAATACTACACCAACACCTCCTGGTAGCAGCGTTGTGCCCCCTACACCCATTGCTGATAATATGGTGCCAATTGCACCCATGGGAAATAATACAATACCCACAGTACAGTAGACTCCAGTGATGCATACCCCAATGCAGAATTCTGGAGGATTGCAAGGTGAATATAATTAAGGTAACTATCAGTATCAGCCGCCTAAGTATGGAGTTTACGCACAAAATCAGCTGGACCACTCTAGGTTAATCAAGCATTTTTTGAAGACGAAATCGAAAGAGTTTACGGGCAAGCCGTCAAATCCTCTGTGGTCAGCGCACTGGATTGATGAAATGAAAAGAAACTTTATGATGATGACCATTACTGAAGAAGAGAAAGTGTTATGTGCCACATCATTGTATCGTCGTTACCTTGGCTGAACTATTACGTCGTAGGGCGTCAGGGGAGGTCAGACCGTGTGGTTTTCGACTCTACCAGGGGGCCTTAGCTCTATCCCGATGGATGTATTGAGGGATGCTGGGGTAAGTCCTTGGATACTTTTGGATGGAATTAGGATTGGTTAGTAGCGAGTCCAATTTGCAAGCCTTCGCCAGCAAGGGCCTATGTATTAGTATGGATATGGCATTGGATGGCATTAGGATTGGAAGTGTTAGTAGGGAGCCCAGTTTGCACCCCATTTTTACCATCCCCAGCTGAACAAAGTCTTATCGAAGTGTAGACAACAAAGTGGGAGAGATGAGAGAAAGTTTTTAAAGTACAGGGGAGGCGAGTGAAACTCTCTAAAAAATGATAGTCGATCAGTCCCGGCATGCTCTCTGTAATGTTTTGAGAAGAACTGAAATGATCCTAGTGTGCAGAAGCGTAAATGAAATCATATGGCAAGTTAGTGAATCCTAATGGAAGGTTTGACTTTTGGCTGCGACTTTGAGGAGATTTTCGGTGGGCCCCATAGTAAGGTCATGGGCTACAACCTGTATGGATGCATAGGTTTTGGAAATATCTTCAAAATGAGATCTGAATTGCTCAATTTCGATGCCAAATGAAGAAGATATGGCAATTTTAGTCTAGGAATGAGAATAAGGGTATTTTCTGAAAATTAATAATAATCATCCAAGGACCTGCATGAAAATTATCATAAGTTTAATTATTTAAACTTCATTTCTCCATATCTTGCTCACCTGATGTCTGAATCCGATGATTTTAGTGCCATTATTCCTCATTTTTAGTACTCTACAAGGTGGACGTGGAGAATTTGAAGCAGAGGTCTCTGAGGCATCTCATGTAGAGTTGTTAGCCAAATTATCGTAAATTGGCCTGTTTCAATTTCAAAAATTCGTAAGTTGACCATTTTACATCTAAATGAGGTGATTCAAGCTCCAATATTCCTCGTTTTTTGTGCTCTACAAAGTGGATGTGAAAAATTAGGGGCAGAGGTCGTTAAAAGATTCCATGCAGAGCTGCAAGCCAAAATGGCTCATGAAATATTAGAGAGAGAGAGAGAAAACCCAATCAACTCAGCTCAGTCTAAGCCAGTCTTGACCCAACCCAGTCAACCCAGCTCAAGTCAATCCCATCTAACCCAGTCAACCCAAGTCAATACGACTGAATCGGTTCAGTCCCATGCGCATATAGTTTATACATGTATTATTATGTTGTCATATATTAATATGTATTGTTATATAATATGTATGTATACTATCATATACTATATATAGTATATATATATATATTGATGGAAGGAATGGTAACCAGGGGGACTAGAGATGGAATTGAAAGCTATAAATTATGGACGGGCCGTGATGATTGGAAAAGAAAGATCCAAAAATAGAAAGAAGTTGAATTGGGAAAGAAAGAGAGATTGGAAGGAGAGGACTCCAACGGACTAGGAATATGTAGAAAGAAAAGAAAAAAATAACAAGAGAATGGGAAAAAGGAAATGTCGGCCAATATGGAAATAAAAGAAAAAAGGGAGAAAGAGTTGGGTCGGTGGTGACTCAAACCGAGAATAGAAAAGAGAAAGAATAGAGATTGGAAGGAAAGAACTCCAACCAACTGGGAAAAATAGAAAGAAAAGAAAATTTTGGAGAGAGAAGGAGGAGATCTGAATTGAGAGGAGGGAGAGAGATGGAGAAAGAAAAAAAATTCAGAGAGGGAGAAATAGAAATCGAGAGAGAGATTGAGAAGGAGTTAGAGAAAAGAAAAAAATAGGAGAGAGAAAGTAGACCGATCTGGAGAAGCAAGAGAAGGAGGACTTCTTTTTTTTAGCAGGCCGAGAAGGAGATTGAGGAGTGAGAGAGAAAAGGATCTGCTGCGGCTAGAGAGAAAGAAACCGAGAGGGCTGGAAGAGAAAACAAAATTGAAGGAAGATCGATTCTTTCTTTATATGAGGTTGTTTTTGTGGTTTTACAAGGGAACGCAATTCATCTCTCTGACGGCAACTTCATCATGGTTTCTGGCCATTACAATCTTTTATCCACCATAAGTTTGGATTGAGTTCGGGGATGCTCAGCATGACCATTCTGTTGATCACCCCATCCATGATCATTCATGCGATACGGTACCGATTCATTTTAAGGCAATCTAGATCTAGTGATTCCGATTAAATCCACGCTTGCTTCACTCAATTTTTCGTTTGTTTAATGAATGATGGCATCCTCATAGCAACAGCTTCAACTCTCTGCACATAATAGGTATGTCATCTAAACCTTTATTAGTTTCAGGAAGAATACGTATTGCAGGCCTACAGTCGGTTCTTCATACGAACTTTCTTTTCAATATTCTTGTCACACCCCAATTCCGACTGAACCAGAAGTGTGAGTGAACCGTCACTGAACCAACGGTTCACACCAGGATCTCAATAAGACCGTGTCCACTCATACAAACCATTGCACATAACCATAATCAAAATATAATAAAATACAGTGAAAGTCTTAAATTAAATGAACTGAGTACTTCTATTGATAAATAAATTATCCAGTTATTCAAAATACCAAAACATAAATAATTATCCTTACATCCCAATTATAAATCCAACTGAATATAAATAAAAGAAACAAAACCAACGTCCTAGAGGTACATGCAGAAAGGGCACTCGCATGAAGCGTCATGCTCGTCCTCCCTTGCTTGCACTTCTAAAGCAGTAACACCTCCATATACTGGAGCATCCATGTAGTCCTCCACAGTATAACCTGCATCAACATTTAAAAACATGTATATATACAAGGGTGAGCTCACAACTTAGCTCAGTAAGACAATCAGACAATGCAACAAACACATGCATGAGTAACATTCACATTAAGGTCTGGTTTTAAGTTTGCAATGTACTATAGAAAGGATTGGCGGCCACCGCACCTCTATACACGAGTGTGTGAAGCTGCCCAATGGATCAAACACCACTGTCGTCCCACATGCACCCACCATGGAATAGAGATAGAGCTAAAGCGTCCGGATCAAACACCGTCAACACTTCCCCTGATGCCCTACCCATACCAACACGTAAGCCCCTATTGGCAAGGGCTTGCAAACTAGGCTCGCAACTAACCAATCCTATATGTCATCACAGTAGGTCCTATCCCAGCACAGCTCCCTATGGCATAGAGATAGAGCTATAGTCTAGTGGCCAGGCCGGAGACCACAGTGCCACTTCCTCCCCCTGATACCCTATCCACACCAAGCATGCTAAGATAAAAATGATACGAAAAGGTGCTTGTGTGAGGAATGATCCCAAACCCCAGGCCCTTTCCATTCCACACACCAATGAAAACAATCACATGCCTAACAGTCACATCCTAGCATAGCGAGTATGCATGAACAATATAATAACTGAAAGTACAGATGACATGCGAGTATGCACAAATATCAATCCATAGAATCATAATTATTAACAACGTTTTACTGTTATTAAATTATTAGGGTTTAGGTCCGATTCCCTTACCTGATGCTTGATTGCTGGCTTGCTCCATGTCACAGAATCCAAACTCGCTATCACAATGTCCTACATGATGTTAGGGTTGAATTAGAATTAGTTTCTTAGGGTTTACATTGGTCGGAAAACCAACTGGGTCAAAAACACTCCTCACAGTGCATACCGGTCGCAGTATCGGTCGCAAGCGTCGATCGCGGTACTGTGGGGAAAGGTGTGACCGGTATGGTCAATCGGTCCCCCACTGAGCAGTCTCCGAGAGGTACCGGTCGCAGTATCGGTCGCAAATGGTGCGACCGGTATGGTCGATCGATATGCCTTCGGAAGACCATCAAGTCGGCGTTCGCCTTCTGTTGGTCACCCCCCTATTGGTTCAAAGGTTTCTCCTATACATTCTAGGCCGGAGCAATGAGTTAGAGTTGTTTCATGTTCCATTCAAGTCTTAGTTTCGATGATCCTTAACCTAGAATGCGAATCTGGGGTTCATCGATTGTATTAGGGTTTGACGGAAAATTGAAGGGTTCTAGATCAATACCTCGCCTTGCAAGGTATTGATCAATTCATGACTAATCATCTATATTGCTTAACTGAGAGGAAGGTTCAAGCACTTACCGTTGGTTCGCAAGTATGGTGTTCTTCGTCCAATGGCAAACGACGGCTCCTCTCCCTCCTTCCTTAACTCTTTCTCCTTCTTCGATCTCTTTCTCCTCTCTAGGGTTTGTAAGGATCAATGAAATAGTTCTAAGGAGGTTTAAGGGTCCTTAAATAGACTAGGATAGAGTTTAGGAAGTTTCCTTACATTAGGAAAGTCCTTAGGCTCGAGATTTGGAAAGTGCAATCCGCACAGATCCGTTTCCGGATCTAACCAGTCTGCCTGCGCAGACATACCGGTCGATCGGTACCTTCGACCGGTATGAATAAATTATCATACATGGGTCCATTTCGTACCTGGTTGTCATCTGTTTGTCCCGTCTGGCCCAGTAATGATTGGAAGACCTGTTACGACATGAATTAAAGGTTTAGATCGGGTTCATGGAGTGCGGATCTTACAACTCCCCCACCCTTAAAAGAAATTTCGTCCTCAAAATTTGCATGTAGGTTTCACAACTCCCCCACCCTTAAAATAAATTTTGGCCTCGAAATTTGTACGTACCTTGTTCGTCGAAAAGGTTAGGGTATTCCTTTAGCATCGCGTTCTCTTCCTCCCAAGTGATTTCTTCTACATCTTGGTTTTTCCAATGCACTTTTACATAATGGATATCCTTGCTTCGAAGATGTTGTACCTTTTGACTTGTGAGCATCACAGGTACCACTTCAAATGTCAAGTCCTCAGTCAAGTCTAGTGGGTCTACTATCAAGATGTACGATGGATCCCTGACATACTTCTTCAATAAAGAAACATGGAATACATCATGAACGCTTGACATGGATGGTGGTAGAGGCAGTTGATATGCCACATTACCACATCTGGTCAAAATCTCGTATGGTCCCATATACCTGGGGCATAGCTTCCCCTTCTTACCAAATCGTTTCAGACCTCGCACAGGTGATATCTTCAAGAATACCTTGTCACCCACTATAAACTCTAGATCTCGACGTCGGTTATCTACATAGTGCTTTTGTCGAACTTGAGCTGTCTTCACTCTTTCCTTAATTTGATCAATCACGCGACAAGTTTCTTCGACGAACTCTGATCGTACAATCCTTTTCTCTCCCACCTCATTCCATAATAGAGGTGTACGATATTTCTTCCCATAGAGTGCCTCGTATGGAGCCATTTGGATCATAGCCTGGTAACTATTGTTATACGCAAACTCGATGAGCGATAGCTTCTCTTCCCAAGCTCCTTTGAAATCTAGGGCACACGCTCGGAGCATATCTTCTAAGATTTGAATAGTTCTTTCTGGCTACCCGTCTATCTAAGGATGAAAAGCTGTACTAAACTTTAACTTGGTTCCCATGGCTTTCTGTAATCCTTCCCAGAACTTTGAGGTAAAACGGAAATCTCTGTCAGATACTATACTTTCTGAGACGCCATGAAGTCTGACTATATTATCCACATATAGCTTGGCCAGCTTCAGCATGGTATACTGAGGTCTAACAGCTATGAATCGAGCTGTCTTGGTAAGTCAATCGACTATAACCCACACGACATCCACTGGTGTCAAGGGTAGGCCAGTAACGAAATCCATTGTGATACAATCCCCTTCCATGCTGGCTCCGGTAGTGGTTGTAGCAAACCTGTGGGTCTCTGTCTTTTTGCTTTAACTTGCTGGCAATTCAGACATTGGAACACGAATCAAGCTACATCCGCTTTCATACCCCTCCACTAATATATTCTTTTTAAATCATGGTACATCTTGGTGCTTCCTGGATATACCAAATATGGGGTGTAATGAGCTTCTATCATAACTCTATCTCGGATATTTGAGTTCTCACTCTCAGGTATACATGATCGTCTACGATACCTGAGTACCTTGTCTGAATCCTAGTAAAGTGAGTGTTGCTTTTACCCTTCTCTATATCTTCGTGCATAGTCTTGAGGTGTGGATCCTGTAGGATTACTATTTTGACCTCATCTATTAGATCCGATGAGATTTTCAAAGCTGTGAACATCAATGCAAACTTATGAATTAAGCCTTGTTCCACTGGATCTCCTGCAGTCTCTAATATATGCTCTTCATCATCCTCTATTGAGCGTAAGGCTGCAGCACATAATGCAACGTTTGTACTAGGTCCTGCCTCTGGTTTCAATGCCTACTTTCTACTTAAGGCATTAGCCACAATGTTGGCCTTACCCGGATGGTACTGGATGTCACAATCATAATCTTTTAATAGCTCCAGCCATCTCCTCTGTCTCATATTCAGGTCCTTCTGAGTAAAAAGGTAAGTTAAATTCTTGTGATCCAACTTAATCTGAAACTTTTTACCATAAAGGTAGTGCCTCCAAGTCTTGATTGCGTGAATGACCGCTGCTAACTCTAGATCATGCGTAGGATAGTTCTTCTCATGCTCTTTCAACTGTCTTGATGCGTAGGCAATCACCTGTTCTCCTTGCATCAACACACATCCAAGACCCAACCCTAAGGCATCCGTATATAGGATAAACGACAAGCCTAGTGCTGGGATGGTCAAGATAAGTACAGAGACTAGTCTTGACTTCAGAGTCTGAAAGCACTTCTCACAGTCATCTGCCCATATGAACTTTTCTCCTTTCTTGGTTAGTCTGGTAAGTGGAACGGCAATTCTTGAGTAATATTTCATGAATCTTCTATAGTAACCAGCCAATCCAAGGAAACTATGAATCTCTGTAATTGATTTCAGTGCATCCCATCCTACTATAGCTGTGATCTTGCTTGGATCTACCTTGATACCGTCTACAAATACTACGTGACCCAAGAAGGCCACTTCCTTCAGCCAAAATTTACATTTCTTGAACTTGGCGTAAAGCTTCTCCCTTCTCAGCCGTTGTAGGGCTTCTCTTAAGTGTATTGCATGAGCCTCCCTGTCCTTTGAGTAGACCAAGATGTCGTCAATGAATACGATGATCGAAGTATCCAACATGTCATGAAACACTCGGTTCATCAGTTCCATGAACGACGCTGGAGCATTAGTCAACCCGAATGACATTCCAAGGAACTCATAATACCCATACCTTGTTCTGAAAGTAGTCTTTGGAATGTCTCCTACCTTGATCTTCAATTGGTGATACCCTGATCTAAGATCATTCTTCGAGAAAACCTTTGCACCCTGCAACTGATCGAATAGATCATCGATCCTAGGAAAAGGGTATCGATTCTTAATGGTTAACTTGTTCAACTCTCGGTAGTCGATACATAGTCATATGCTACCGTCCTTCTTCTTTACGAACAATACAAGTGCTCCCCATGATGATATGCTTGGTCGTATGAAACCCTTATCTAGTAGTTCTTGTAACTGGGTCTTCAATTCTTTTAATTCTGTAGGGGCCATCCTATACGATGCCTTAGACACCGGCGCCGACCCTGGCATGAGGTCTATCACGAACTCTGTAGCCCTGTCTGGAGGTAGACCTGGTATATCTTCTGAAAATACATCTGAAAACTCTCATACTACATCTAGATCTTCCATCTGTGGTGCGTCTTTAGTAGCATTTACCACAGATACCATATATCCAACTCCTTTCTTTTCAAAGAATCTCTTCGCTTTTTGTGCAGAGAGGATGAGCTTTCGCTTCCTAAGTAATATGCTTCCAATAAAACCAAATTATGTGTCATCTTTGTTCTTAAATGATAACCTCTTATATGCATATAATCACTTGTAGAGTGTTGAGACAACCAATCTATTTCCAAGATGACGTCAAAGTCTGCCATCTCAAGTCGATTTAGGTTGCATCCAAATTTTGTCCATCCATATGATTCAGACAATGTTCATAACACTTATCTACTACAACATCTAGTCCAAAAGAGCTCGAACTAACGAAATCTAGTATAAAGGTCTTAAGAGCTTGTCTAGTTCCTTCATCTCTTATGATTTTTTAACGACTATCGTCAAAATCTCATATTACACTCAGTAGCTTACATCTCTTTTATCACTGATGTTCTACCCTGATCTCTCTTTCGTATTTCTCGAAAAGCATCTTCTGACTATTTACTCATTATATATCCCAAGTCTACCTATAAGCATTAGGGTATATGCTTATGAATTCATTAATTCAGCCAAACTCTTTTGGTCTTTACTTAATCATCTCACTCGACATTGGGCATAACTCAGTATTACTTGTACCATTCCGAATACTATCAATGCCATTATTTTTTACTTCATCCTTGTCTCCACTCTTAGATCTACCTTTAGAAATATTTTGCCTTGTCAAAATTCATAGCGATATAGCCGTCTTTAACTCTACTTGAGTGCTATCTATTTCTTTATTGGCTACTCTTGATAGTTCTCACTTTTTGCTCATGCACTCTTTTATAGATATGACTCATATCCATCCATTCAGCAATCTTGAAACAGATCCTCCATTACTTCATCTGAGGTTCCTTGGCTATAGAATTTAATCTGAATTTAATCATCTTCCTTCCAATAATTCTCTTATTAACTAAACATCTTATTAATAGATGTTGAGAAATGTAAGAATCATAATGCTTTTCCAATAGTGATTCATTTCCTTCTTTCGAATTTAGTATAATGACGAACACTTGTTTTATTTAGTGAACTTAGGTTTAAAGGATCATGAGTAAATCTATGGTAATCCAACCATCATCCAAAGGTCGTTAAGTTGCACAGTGGTCCAAATCTAGAGGCTCGTCCTCGTCCGCTTAGGAGGGTAGCAACAACGGTAGCAGCAGCAGCAGCCAATGCAGCTCATGCAGAAGAAGCACGGGATGATGATGATCAGATGGAGGACGTCCCTACCCCGAAACAGCAGCCCATACCTGCAGCGGGACGATCCCAGCCTCCTCCCGATACCCTGATGGGTATGTTTATGGAGATTCGGGATGCCCAGCGTGAGATGAACCGTGACCTAGGGCGCCTTTCTCGCAGCCTCAGAGTTACGCAGGAGCAGGTACACTGGCTCAGGGTAGCATATGAGCGTGACTATGACATTGCTGACCCTATTCCTCCTATGCCCCTAACCCCATGATAAATCACCCTATTTTTTTCTCTCTCATGATATAGTTTATTATAACAGGGTAACTGTTTGGTTTATGGACTGTACCCTACCCTGTGGTACAATTAACTCTTTCACTTCATGAAGGTTTTATGTTTTTACTCTCTGATATAATTTTTCTTCTTACTTGTTATGGATATTTATGATCATTCTTGCTTGTTATTATGATCTCCTAACTAGAGCATGTCTGCTTATTAGGTTCTCACTTTTAATACAATACATTATGCTCTTTAGTATTTAATCTCAGGCACCAAAAAAGTGCTTAAGGTGTGTTTTTATTAAGGCTTTTAATTTTTCCTATCTTAGTTCATTGACTCAGTCAAGTGCATGTATGGTCTGTTGGACAGAGCCTAAGAGCTCTGATACCAAGTTGTCACACCCCAATTTCATTTAAACTAGAAGTGTGAGTGAACCGTCACTGAACCAATGGTTCACACTAGGATCTCAATAAGACCGTGTCTAGTCATACAAATCATTGCACATAACCATAATCAGAATATAATAAAATACAACGAAAGTCTTAAATTAAATAAACTGAGTACTTTTATTGATAAATAAATTATCCAGTGATTCAAAATACCAAAACATAAATAATTATCCTTACATCCCAATTATAAATCCAACTGAATATAAATAAAAGAAACAAAACCAACATCCTAGAGGTACACGCAGAAAGGGCACTCGCATAAAGCGTCGTGCTCGTCCTCCCCTGCTTGCACTTCTAAAGCAGCAACACCTCCATATACTAGAGCGTCCATGTAGTCCTCCACAGTATAACCTGCATCAACATCTAAAAACATGTATATATACAAGGGTGAGCTCACAACTTAGCTCAGTAAGATAATCAAATAATGCAACAAACACATACATGAGTAACATTCACATTATGGTCTGGTTTTAAGTTTGTTATGTGCTATAGAAAGGATTGGCGGCCACCGCACCTCTATACACGAATGTGTAAAGCCGCCCAATGGATCAAACACCACTGTCACCCCACATGCACCCACCATGGAATAGAGATAGAGCTACAGCGTCCGGATCAAACACCGCCAACACTTCCCCTGATGCCCTACCCATACCAACACGTAAGCCCCTATTGGCGAGGGCTTGCAAACAGGACTTGCAACTAACCAATCCTATATGTCATCACAGTACGCCCTATCCCAGTACAGCTCCCTACGGCATAGAGATAGAGCTAGAGTCTAGTGGCCAGGCCAGAGACCACAGTGCCACTTCCTCCCCCTGATACCCTACCCGCACCAAGCATGCTAAGATAAAAACGATATGAAAAGGTGCTAGTGTGAGGAATGATCCCAGACCCCAGACCCTTTCCATTCCACACACCAATGAAAACAATTACATGCCTAACAGTCACATCCTAGCATAGCGAGTATGCATGAACAATATAATAACTGAAAGTAAAGATGTCATGCGAGTATGCACAAACATCAGTCCATAGAATCATAATTATTAACAACGTTTTACTGTTATTAAATTATTAAGGTTTAGGTCCGATTCCCTTACTTGACGCTTGATTGCTAGCTTGCTCCGTGTCACAGAATCCAAACTCGCTATCTCAAGGTCCTACATGATGTTAGGGTTGAATTAGAATTAGTTTCTTAGGGTTTACGTTTGTCGAAAAACCAACTGGGTCAAAAATACTCCTCACAGTGCATACCGGTCGCAAGCACCAGTCGTGACACTGTGGGGAAAGGTGGGACCTGTATGGTCGACTGGTCCCCCACAGACCAGTCTCCGAGAGGTACCGGTAGCAGTACCGATCGCATATGGTGCGACCAGTATGGTCGATCAGTATGCCTCCAGAAGACCATCAACTCGGCGTTCGCCTTCCATCGGTCACCCCCTATTGGTTCTAGGGTTTCTCCTATACATTCTAGGCCGGAGCAACGAGTTAGAGTTGTTTCTTGTTCCATTCAAGTCTTAGTTTCGATGATCCTTAACCTAGAATGCGAATCTGGGGTTCATCGACTGTATTAGGGTTTGATGGAAAATTTAAGGGTTTTAAATCAATACCTCGCCTTGCATGGTATTGATCAATTCATGACTAATAATCTATAATGCTTAACTTAGAGGAATGTTCAAGCACTTACCGTTGGTTCGCAAGTATAGTGTTCTTCATCCAACGGCAAATGACAGCTCCTCTCCCTCCTTCCTTAGCTCTTTCTCCTTCTTCGATCTCTTTCTCCTCTCTAGGGTTTGTGAGGAGCAATAAAAGAGTTCTAAGGAGGTTTAAGGGTCCTTAAATAAACTAGGATTGAGTTTAGGAAGTTTCCTTACATTAAGAAAGTCCTTAGGCTCGAGATTTGGAAAGTGCGACCCGCAGAGATCCGTTTCTGGATCTAACGAGTCTGCCTGCGCTGACATACTGGTCGACCGGTACCATCGACCAGTATGAATAAATTATCATACATGGGTCCGTTTCGTACCTGGTTGTCATCCGTTCGTCCCGTCTGGCCCGGTGATGATTGGAAGACATGTTACGACATGAATTCAAGGTTTAGATCGGGTTCATGGAGTGCGGATCTTACAATTCTTCTTCCTTAACTCCTGTTTTGTTATTCCTAAAGTTCATATGCTGTTGTGATCATCTGAATCTCTATTTGTTTCATTTTTATTTATTTATTCAAGCATAGTACTCCGCCAGATGGAGCTTTAAAGTCACTCATACTACTGGTTGTAAGAGTTTCATGTCTATTCTATTACTGTATTATGCAAGCATAATCATTGGCGTATTTTAGTAATCGAGTTTTGCACAGTTTCTAAGATAATTAGTCCATGGTATTGCATATAAGTAATTTTGTTTCTCCTCATGCAAGCACATAGCTCGATATTAGTTTAAGATTAGATTCTATTCCTTTTGTCCTCTTGTCCATGAGTCCAGTAGTTAAATGTTTCGTCTTACTTGCCACATGCAATCACCATGTTTAGTTTTTTTGTTTTATATATAATTTTAGTACTCATGCATGTTGTTGGTCTTATTTTATATCGGATTTGTTTATTCAGTTTAGTCTAGGTTTATTTATTTATTTTTATGTATTTGAACATAAATATGGAGTTCGAGCTTGGTCTAGCCTAGTACTTAAATTCAGTTTAACCCTACATTAGGATAGGCTCAGACGCATGTTTAATCGGTCATATTGCTGTCCAAGTATTTAAATCTGATCCGTTGGGTGTTGGTATTTAAATCTGATCCATTGGGTGTTAAATTGATCTGGATCATGTGATGGTATTTAAATCTGATCCGTTGGGTGTTAATTGATCTGGATCATGTGATGGCATTTAAATCTGATCCGTTGGGTGTTAAATTGATATGGATCATGTGATAGTATTAAAATCTGATCCGATTGTGGAAAGTGAATGGAATTGATCTGATTTTGGAATTTGAATGGAATTGATCCCATTGTGTGGAAATTGAATGGATTTGATCTGATTGTAGAAATATGATGAAATTGATCCAATCATATGAATTTTGATGAAATTGAAATTGATCTGATTATGGCATTGTGGAAATTGATTGATCCCATATGCTTGGAATTATGATATAAATAAAATTGGATCATTGATCTTTGAATTTCATGAGATTTGATTATGGCCATTGATCTTGAATTTAATCTGAATAAATCATGGCCTTTGATTTAAGATTTTTAATGTGAATGAAATCTAGACAACTGATGATTGAATTCAATGTGAATAAAAATATGACCATAGGATGTTGAATTTTACATGATTAAATCTTGGCCATTGATCTTGGAATTTGATGTGGTTAAATCTAGCCTTTGATCTTAAGTTTCTGATATGATTAATTGTAAGCCATTGGAAGATTGATTTTTATTTGGATTATGAGAGAATATTAATTATGAGCCATTGGATGTTTAATTTTGATTTGGATCTTATAATGAAATGAATCTAGTCATTGATCATGAGTGATATGAAATGTAGACCATTAGATCTTGATCATGAGCATCTTATTTGAATCTGAACCATTGGATTAACATCATGAGTGATAAAAATGAATCTGGACCATCGGATTGTCTTGATGATTGACGTAAATGAATATGAACCATTGGATCTTGATTATGAATGATTTAGAAGAATTTGAATGGATAGATTATCATTTGGAGTGATATGAGCCGTTGGATCTTTATTGTGTGATTTTGAGTGATCTGAACGATTGGATTACTATCTTGAGTGATTTGAACCGTTGGATTACCTTTGTAAGTAATTTAATTGAATTTGAACGGTTGGATTGACCTCATGAATGTTTTAAGTGAATCTGAACCATTGATCAAATATGATCTTGATCACATTGATGATGATCAATTATATCAAATCTGAGTAGTCGATCAAATATGATATTGGTCACATTGTTGATGATCGATGCTTGATCAATGCTCTCACATATTTGCTGCTATATTGATTCACATACTTTATTACTATACTTGAGATGATATTGTTGTTACTTGCCATACCTAAATGATATTTATTGTTGACAATAATTTAATTTCTACAATACCCTAGTCGAACTACCATATCTGTACACCTAGAAGACATATTAGGTGTGGGGACATGCATGTAGGCACCCACATTCATGGGAAGGGTAAGAATGAAAATGATAAATTTTAATCAAGAGATATGAAGCCTAGCCCAACAAATGTCAAATTAAGGTTTTAGGTCAAGGGTAGCTTAGGACGATCCCTACCCCTCAGCTCATCTCCTCTAGGATATAGAAAACTAGATAGGTGTGATGTGAATCGAACCATAGAGCATTTAGGTTCCACACCTTGATATTGGAAGAAAACACGAATGAATTGAATCCGCATTTTCAAACTATGCGGATCCTATTTCTTAGGGCAGCACCCTAAGATACGTAGGCAGTTTGGTGAGATTTCCAAACACGGTTTCACACTTTGATCTTGAAAGCACACATTGATAAAATGAATCTTTTGAACTATGAGGATCCTGATTCTTAGGGCAGCACCCTAAGATACGTAGGTAGTTTGGAGAGATTTCTAAAACACGGACTCATATCTTTGCTCCTTGAGAGTATGCTCCTTGAGAGTATCAATCCCTTGCTCCTTGAGAGTATCAAACCCTTGCTCCTTGAGAGTATTAAACTCTTTCTCCTTGAGAGTATTAAACCCTTTGCTCCTTAAGAGTATCAAACCCCTTACTCCTTGAGAGTATTAAACCCTTGCTCCTTGAGAGTATACTCCTTGAGAGTATTAAACCCTTTGCTCCTTGAGAGTGTTAAACCCTTGCTCCTTGAGAGTATTAAACCCTTTGATCATTGAGAATATTAATTGCTCCTTGAGTGTATTAAACTCTTGCTCCCTGAGAGTATTAAACCCTTTGCTCATTGAGAGTATTAAAACCCTTGCTCTTTGAGAGTATGCTCCTTGAGAGTATCATACCCCTTGCTCCTTGAGAGTACCAAATCCCTTTTCTCCTTGAGAGTATCAAACCCCTTGCTCCTTAAGAGTATTAAACCCTTACTCCTTGAGAGTATCAAACCTTTGCTCCTTGAGAGTATTTATCCCCTTTGCTCCTTGAGAGTATCTACCTGTCAACCCTTTGCTCCTTGAGAGTATTTGTCCCTCTTTGCTCCTTGAGAGTATTAATCTAAAAAAACAACGAACTACGTTGTACCTGATTTTCAGGACCTTTGAAATACATAGGCAACTTGGAGGACCTCTCCAAGTATGGTACCACATCTTAGTATCCTTAGGTTCTCCATATCTATATCCATACCCCTTCCATTATCCATCTTCACTTTAGTCTACGTTAGGCTATCTCTAGATTTAATCTCAATCATTATCAAGCATAAACTTCAACTTGAACAATTTAATCTAAGAAAGCTTAAGCATAAATCATATCCATAAACCTTAATCACATTCTGTTCGAACTACGTTATGGACTTGATTTTCAGGATTGGAATAGGTAGGTAATTTGAGATGTCTTGGACTTCTCAGATTCAGTCCATCACTGAACCATCTTTGGTTTGGTGTACTGTATATTATTTTACTTGTTTATTTATTTTCAAAACATGTTTGGCTGAACTTAGGTTAGAAAAACTTAGCAACTTGGCATAGGATCCCCCATGAGCCCTAGTCATCATCCATTGACCTTGAACAGTCAGAACCATAGAGTCTAAGGAAAGTAAAATTACATAGGGGACAGTTTTGGGTGCCTAACACCTTCCCAAACTGTACCTTGAACGCTTATCCGTTCTCTGATAGATCAAAGTCAATATATTGGGTCAAATGAGTCAATAGAAATCTTGTCTTATGATGAGACTATATTTTTATAGGTCTTAAACGTTAATCTAGGTGGCGACTCCATAATCATTTTTACCGTCCGTCAGAGATGGGTGGAAGAGACCTATTTTATCCTCACAAGGTCCTATTGTAGAAGATTATATGAATGCGTTGACATACGGACAGATGGCATCTATAGAAGTTGGAGCTATGGAGGATGAGCATGATCCGTCATGCGAATGCAATCAATGTGTTTTTTATTAGTTTAGTTATATTGGGAAGTTGGACATGTAATTGATTATTTTACTTTATGTCTTGAATTAGATTTAATTATTTAATTATCATTGTTAGACCTCAGTTCATTATCAATAAAGACTTTCGCTATTTAATTATTATCGCTGATTATTATTGTGGAATGTGTTTGATTTAATATGGTGGGTATGACCTATACGAGATCCTGATTTGAACCATTGGTTCTAGTGATGGTTTATCATACTACTAGTTAGTCTAGATTTGGGGTGTGACAAAACATCTAGCCATATAAATAATGTCTCCATGCCTTGAGAGTGAAAACTACTGCTGCTAGCTCCAAGTTGTGTGTGGGGTAGTTTTTCTCTTATTTCTTTAGTTATCGCAAGGCTTAGGATATGACTTGGTCTCCTTACATGAGCACACATCCCTAGCCTAGCTTAGAGGCTTCGGAATGGTCAATATGGGGGCTGACCAATCTATCATTCTGGGTTTGTAAACTTTTCTCACATTGGTTAGACCAAATGAACTTTTCCCCTTTCTTGTTAACTTTGTCAGAGGTACAACAATTCTAAAGTAGTCCTCCACAAACCTTCAGTAGTACCTGGCTAAACCCAAGAAACTACGAATCTCAATAACTATCTTGGGTGCTTTCTAATTTATGATAGCATCAATTTTATTAAGATCTATTTTGATTCCTTCGGTTAATACTACGTGACCTAAGAATGCCACTTTATTTAGCTAAAAGTCATACTTCTTAAACTTGGCATAGAGTGTCTTTTCTCTTAGCCTTTGTAATGCTTGACGCAAGTGCACCTTGTGTTCCTCTTCATTTTGAGAGTATATTAAAATATCATCAATGAAGACTATGACTGAAGTGTCTAACATATCGTGAAACTCTTGGTTCATGAGTTTCATGAATGATGCAAGAGCATGTTTTAGTCCAAATGACATGACTAAGAACTCATAACGTCCATACCTGGTTTGAAAAGCTGTATTAGGTATGTCTGATGTCCATGATGAAGGTTTTTGACTTAGATTCTAGACTACCATACTAGTTTCGTTTCATTTATCAATACCAGTCTACTTATGTAACCTGTATATTTAAGTCTATTGAAAGCATATGTCCAAAGTTTCATTGCATACATGTCTGAATTTCGACATTGTTGCTGGTGTCCCCAATTTTCATAACCTCCCTATATCGTCGGTGTATATCAGGGAGGAGGGCAGCTTTAGCCCATCTCTTCATCCTTATCTGGAGCTTCTATCGTGCTTTCTTTGTATCTACCTAGCCAAAATTTCAAAGAGCTTGATCTGTGGTGCAATGTTTCTTGTAATGCCTTGGAGATTTACCGGTGGTGTTAGTTCTATAATTGTCTCTATTTGGGGTTCATCCAATCATGCCACATCCTCTGGTTTTCCCTTCTTAGGAGTTTATGAAGAAGACGTATCCTATATCATTGGAAGTTGGGGCCTTCCATCATTGTGTGTCCAATTCGACGACATCCCAAACATTTGAGTATAGCTTTGGGGAAGGTTTTGATTACCTCAACCATTGGTCTGGGTTTGATCTCCACTGCCGAGCAACATGTTTGGTAAAACCTCCTAGAGATCTCTTCATCTGGAGTCAATTTGATCTCCTCTCCAGGTGGTATTTTTGCATAGTCTTTGGAGAAACATATCTGAGAGATCATCTTCTTGCAAATATCTCAAATGTTCAGTTGTCGAGGTGACATCTGAGGTTGCTCTTGGTATCCCCACTAGGTACAGCAGGGGTCCCCCACAATCATGTACTCTATATATGCCTTGGTGACTTCTTCGAGGCGCTCCCCCTTGCCAAAGTGTTGACTTCTAGCTTGGCTTGTTTTGGGTGATTCCTCTAGAGCTTTCTCAGTCGGCACAAGAGGGATTCCCTTTCCCAGAGTATGCACCTGGGGAACATAGTTGGCTAGGAAAGCCTCCCGAAATGCTTCCCATGTGATCTCACCATGATGTTGTAGCAACTTGTAACTGTACCTTCAATTCCTTTAATTCAGTAAGTACCATTTGATACGAAGCCTTAGACACCAGTATTGATCCTGGTAGTAGATCTATCACAAATTCTATTTCTCAATCTGTCGATAATCCTAGTAGGTCTTTAGGAAAAAATCAATGAACTCCTTTACCACTTCTAGATCTTCTAACCGAGGTTTATCTGCCATGACATCTAAGATAGATACCAAGAATCCTGCTCCATCTTTATGTAAGGACCTGACTGCCTTAAGTGCAGAGAGAAATAGTTTATTTCTCTTGGGCTTCTTGTACCTTATGAATTCAAACGTCTTCCCATTATCTTCATCGAAAAAAAACTTCTTTTCCGCATACTGAATACTTGCCTTATGTAGGGATAACCAGTCCATACCCAAAATCATGTCGAAGTCTGACATGTCTAGTTAAATTAGATTTGCATCCAGACTTCTTCCATCAATAATGACTGGGCATGGCCCTTGATATTCATTAAGGATCACTTCCACACCAAGAAGCAATTAGACAACCAATAATGCCCCAAGGGGCTTTGTAACACCTTTAATCCTTTCTCCAAAAGATGGAGACACAAAGGAATGGATAACACCTGAGTCGAAGAGTACCTTTGCTGGAACTCCCGCTATGGTTACAATACCTATAGTAATTTTTATAGTTCAGCTTATGCACATAATTTACTAATGCAATAATTTAAAGTACATACCTATCACCATATATAGGGAAGCTTCCACATCTTCGGTAGATACAGCATACACCTTTTCCATTTGAGTTACTTTAGGAGGGTGAGGACAATATCTGGAAAAGTGCCATGTTTGTCTACAGTTAAAGCATTTGAGGTTGGTGACTAATGGAACAATTGGACGGTTTCCCACGGGTGTGGCCTTAGTCATGGAAGGCCTCGCCGTGGTCTGCGTGGTACGGAAGGCTTTATTATTTGTCCTTCCACCAGTGAAGTTGGTTGTAAGACCCACACGCCATGAACCCGGTCTAACCTTACATTCTTGTGTCATCACCAGTTTACCTATCATGGTCAAGCCAAGTGGACCAAGTGCGTAAAAAAATCACAAGACCAAGTATGAAATATAACCCAAAAACAGTCAAATATGAGTGTGTGGTCGCATGCCTAAACAGGTGTGACTACCCCACCTCAAAAGAGTCCAACCCCATGAATTTTGGTCGTGGGGTCACACATTTAAAAACGTAGGGTCATGGATTCTGCGACCCCACCTGCGACCCCACGAAAACAGCCAGAAACCAAAGTTAGGAAACCTTCCTAATCCAAAGGGGGTTCTTTCCTAAACTTATTGGGGCTTATTATGGAGGGTATTCCTCTATAATTAGGACGTCCCTTAGCCTCTTTCACTCCTTTAGAACTCTAATTGAAAGAGAGAGAAAGAGAAGAGAAGGAAGAGAAGGAGAAGAGAAGGAGAATTGAAGAAGAAGACTAAGGAGGAGGAAATTCAAAGAAAACTCTGAATCCTCAACAAACCTAAGGTATGAACCTAATTCTCATGATTTATTTAAGAGCCTAGAATATTTCATGAAGAAGATAGGATTAGGAGAAACCCAAATCATCCATCCATGGATAAATTCCAAGAGAATCCATGGAGGAAATCATTATGGACAATGGATAGTGTGTAAAATTATAGTTTTGAGCTATAGAACAATCATAGGAAGGACCATGATGGTAAGCCAAAGGATTCAAACATGAAGGAATGGACTTAAGAGTAAAAGGTCGACCATAACACGTGTGGTCGCACGTAGGGTCGCATGATATCCAACCCCACGAGACCCACATGTTCGATCACATGCCCTCGGGAAGTTCCAGGGAGGGTGTGGTCGCACGTAGGGTCGTAGTATGTCCGACCCTACCTACGACCCTACACCCTGGGGTCGCAGAAACTGAGACCCCAGGTGCTACCCTACCCTGCGATCCTAGACCTTGTGGTCGCAGAAACTGAGACCCCAGGTGTTACCCCACCTGCGACCCCTCAGTTTCTGTTAGTCTAAACTTAAGGGTATTAATTCTAATTAAAATCTATCAACTTGATTAGGTTTTTCAGTGATTTAAAAGTGATTCATAAAGCTTGGACGAGGATCTACGATCAACCAAAGGTGAGGGAACAAGACCTAAACTAATTGGCTAATAATAAACTATTTTTGTTTATTAAGTCTGATGCCATGAATGATTCTATGCTTGTATGCGTGTAATGTACATTTAACATGTCATCCAATATTTCCGCTATTAATGTTCATGCATATTTAATTTCGTTTATTTATAACATGATGATGATAATGATGATGCTAGGAATAGGCATGTGAATGTTTGTGTGTGATTAGTGTACTTGATGCGAGTGGGGCATCAGGGGAAGTGTGATGCGGTGCGGTCCTAAGAACTTTAGCTCTATCTCTACTCAAGTCTTGTCTACTGATGTCATCGTATCACCATTGCCTTAGCAGAACTATTACGTCATAGGGCATCAGGGGAGGTGGTCTCGGAACGTGTAGTCTCTGACTTAGTCGGGGGGCCTTAGCTCTATCTCTATGGATGTATTAAGGGATGCTGGAGTGAGGCCTTGGATACACTGTTTGACATTAGGATTGGTTAGTTGTGAGTCCAATTTGCAAGCCCTCGCCAATAGGAGTTTACGTGTTGGTATGGGTAGGACATCAGGGGAAGTGTGATGCGGTGCGGTCCTAAGCACTTTAACTCTATCCCTATTCCATGGTGGGGTGGATGTGGACGACAATGGTGTTTGATCCATTGGGTGGGCTTACACACCCGTGTATAGAGGTGCGGCGGCCACCAAACCTTTCTATTGCACATTGCAAACTTATGAACCAGACCAAAGATATGAATTGAATGCATGCATATGTTTGTTGCAATGTTTTGTTTACTCATTGAGCTCAAGTTGGAGAGCTGACCCTCACGTGCGAAATTCTTTTTAGTTTCTGATGTTGCAGGTTTTATGGTTGAAGATTATGTTGACATGCCAACATATGAACATGTGGCGACTATGATGAGCAAGCTGTGGAGGACTATTATGATTCGTTAAGTGAGCGTTTCAACTGTGGATACGCTTAGTGTTTAATTTTTGTATTTGGATATTTGTAATATGTATAAAATTATGTTTTGGTTACTTGAAGATAAATGGAATATTAATTATTTATCATGACTAGACCTCAGTTCATTATCTGTAAGACTTCCGCTATTTACTTTATTATCTCTGATTAATGTGGAATGTGTTTTGGTTTAACATGGTGGGTATAGCCTATTCGAGATCCTGGTTGAACCATTGGTTTATTGACGGTTCATCACACCATTCTGGTTGGTGCAGAATTGGGGTGTGACAACTTGGTATCAGAGCCCTTAGGCCTTGCCCATTAAACTTGAATACTTCCACTAGAGTCCATGAACTGAGCTAGGATAAATTAAAAGCTTTAATACAAACACACCATAAGCACCTGTGTTGGTTGAGACAGAACTTAAACATGACAATAATGTACATATAAAAGGTAAAATCATGTATATACACAAACAGAAAGAGAAAATTCAAAATTTATCCTGATAAACAAATAGTATAGGGTACTATCTATAAGTCGGATAATTGCCTAGTTATACAAAGGATATTGTATAGTAACAAGAAAGAAAGCATCTGTAAAGCAGAAAAATTAGAATACCGAATTGGTACTCACAAGATGTGAAACTCGATGTATAATTGAGGAAGGAGAAAAATGACTAGTAACGCCTAAATTCCCTGCAAGGGAAAAGGGAAAGATCTCTGGCTAAATGCAACATAGATAGGAGAACAATGGCCATACATTAAGAATAAGAGTAACTACAAGAAGATAAAGCTATACTCCTGGGTGACGTGGAGACTCTAAGTGAGATCTGCCACACACTGATCCATCGCCCTTTGAGCATTAAGAAGTGGTTGTAAGCCGACCCCACCACTATCTAGGTTGATAACAAGTAATGAGAACTCATCTGTGTAGATATCAAATAATGATAATCAGATTGTAGCAAATCAAAAGAGTGAACAACCAGGCCACTCCAGTCAATCTACCTGGACTACTAAGTGCCTTGGCTAAGGTTGTAATAAACTTGGCCCGACAAAATACAAGAGCAACAACAGATGAGACTAACTATGCAAGTTGCTATGTGAATCACTATCCAAGTTGCCAATGCTACATCAACACCTCCGGATCAAACCAAGTACGGTATCGATTGGTAGCAACACTGTACCCCCAGCACCTGTTAGCTATAACACAGTGCCTACCATACAGTAAGTCCCAATAACGCACACCCCAATGCTAAAGCTTAGTGCACAACAAGCAAGGTATCAAGGTGGTTACCCTTATCAGCCACCGATGTATGGGATAACTACATCATGATAAAATGATCTGACAAGGATTGAAGAATGTTTTCTAAAGTCGAAGCCTCTAAATAGATAGGTTTATATAGGATGCGGTGCATTATTCACTTACTCTTATGATTATAGAGGATGCACATACCTGATTTTAAATTCTCGTGTCTTAACAGGATACCTTCTTGATTCAACCTATCAATTGGAGTTATAAATATTGTTTCTTTAATATTAGTCCTGATTATACCAATCTAAGCCACTCTCATGATCGACAACATGAACAGAGATATGAACTGAATGAACAGTTAAATGTTTAATCATGTTGAGCGTACATCTTCTAATTTATACCTGATTTTCTGATGTACGAAACTTTCTCCAGATTTACTCCTATAGTGCCTTGACCAATGGCATTATATACTCGATAGAACCTGTAACCAAGAGGTTAAGAACTGTAAAACCTCTATTTTCATATATTTGGACCACCGTGCAACTTAATGACCTTTTGATGCCAGTTGGATTACCACAGATTTACTCCTGATCCTTTAAACCTAAGTTCATTAGATAAAGCAAGTGTTCGTCATTACCCTGAATTCGAAAGAAGAAAATGAATTGCTTTTGGATAAACATTCTAATTCTTACATTTCTCGACATCCATTGATAAGATGTTTAGTGAATAAGGAATTATGGAAAGTAAGATGATTAAATTCAGATTATATTCTATAACCAAGAGACCTCAGATGAAGTAATGGAGAATATATTTTGAGATTACTGATTGGATGGGTAGGAGTCATGGTTTGTAAAAGAGTGCATGAGCAAGAAGTGAAAACTATAAAAAGTAGCCAGTAAAGAAATAGATAGCACTCAAGTAGAGTTAAAGATGGCTATATCGATATGAATTTTGGCAAGGCAGAAGATTTCCAAAGGCAAAATCTAAGAGTGGATATAATGATGAAATAAAAAATGATGGTATGGATAGTACTGGTATAATACAGCTACTATAGAGTTATGCCAATGTCAAGTGAGATGATTAAGAAAAGACCAAAAGAGTTTGGCTGAATTAATGAATTTATAAATATATACCCTAATACTTATAGATAGACTTAGGATATGAAGTAACAATCACAAGATATTTTTCGAGGTGTATGAAAGAGAGATCAGGGTAGAACAGTAGTGATAAAGAAAATATAAGCTAATGAGTTTTTCAAGATATGAGATTTTGACGATAGTCTTTGAAAAATCATAAGAGATGAAGGAACTAGACAAGCTGTTAAGACCTTTACACCAGAATTTACTAGTTCAAGCCCTTTTGGACTAGATGTTGTGTTAGATGAGTGTTCTGAACAATGTCCAAATTGTATGGGTGGACAGAAGTTGGCTGTAACCTAAATCGACTTGAGATGGCAGACTTTGACGTCATCTTGGGAATAAATTGGTTGTCTCAAGACTCTACAAAGTTGTTATGTGCATATAAGAGGTTTTATTCAAGAATAAAGATGGCATATAATTGAGTTTTATTGGAAGCATGTTGCCTAAGAAGTGAAAGTTGATCTTCTCTATGCTAAAGGCAAAGAGATGCTTTGAAGAGAAAGAAGTTGGATATATGGTATCTGTGGTATACATTACCAAAGAAGCACCACAGATGGAAGATATTGATGGGATGCATAAATTTCCTGATGTATTTTCAAGAGACTTACCTGGGTTACCATCTGATCATGCGACCGAGTTCGTCATCGACTTGTTACCCAGGGACGATACTTATGTCAAAGGCACCTATAGAGTAGCTCCTATGGAGTTGAAGGGATTGAGACTCAACTATGGAAGTTATTAGACAAGCCTTCTAATAGGCTAAGTATTGCATCACGGGGAGCGCCAATGTAATTCATGAAGAAGAAGGACGGTAGTGTCAGATTATGTATAGACCATCGGGAACTAAACAAGCTCACGATCAAGAATCGATATCTACTACCTTAGATCGATGACTTGTTTAAACAGTTGTAAGGAGCAAAGGTATTCTCTAAGACTGATTGTAAGACCCGTATCGAACTAACCGGTCTTACCACCTTGTACCAGGTCTACCTATAATGGTCGAGCCAAGTGGACCAAGTGCGTGAGGAAATCAAAGGACCAGGTATGAAGTCTAACCCAAAAAATAGCAAATGTGAGGGTAGGGTTGCATGCCTAAACAGGTAGGGTCGACCCCACCTCAACAGAAGTCCAACCCATGACTTTTTAGTCGAAGGGTCGGATGACTAAAAAGTGTAGGGTCGACGGATCCTGCGATCCTACGTCCGACCCTACGATGACAGACAAAAACCAAAAATTAGAAAACTTTCCTAATTCCAAGGGGATCTTTCCTAAACTCATTGGGACTTATTATGGAGGGTTTTCCTCTATAAATAGGACGTCCCTTAGCCTCTTTCACTCCTTTACAACCCTAATTGAAAGTGGGAGAAAGAGAAAGAGAAGGAAGAGAAGAAGAGAAGGAAACTTGAAGAAGAAGACTAAGGAAGAGAAGGAAACTTCAAAGAAACCTCTGAATAAAGGTATGAACCTAATTCCTTACCTGAATAAGAGATCCTAGAATAGTTATGAAGAACATAGGATTAAGAGAAACCCAAATCATCCATCCATGGACAAGTTCCAAGAGATTCCATGGAGAAAATTATTATGGACAATGAATAGTGTAAAACTTGGAGTTTTGAGCCATAGAACAATCTTAGAATGGACCATGAAAGTAAGTCAAAGGATCAAAACATGAAAGAATGGACTTTAGACTGAAAGGTCGACTCAGAATACGTGTGGTCGCACGTATGATCGAATGATAACTGACCCTACGAGACCACAGGATCGACCACATGCCCTCGGGAAGTCCCAGGGAGGGTGTGGTCGCACGTAGGATTGAATGGTATCCGACCCCACGTCCGACCCTACAACCTAGGGTCGCAGAAAACTGCTACCCTAGGTGCTACCCTACCTGCGACCCTACGATTTTAGTTAATCTAAATTTATTGAAATTAATTCTAATTAAAATCTATCGACTTGTTAGGCCTTTCTAGTGATTTAAAAGTGATTCATAAAGCTTGAACAAGGATCGACACTCAAGCAAAGGTGAGGGAACAAGACCTAAACTAATTGGCTAATAATAAATTGTTTTTATTTATTGAGTCCAATACTATGAATGATTCTATGCTTATATGATTGTAATGTGCGTATCACATGTCATCCATTATTCCTGTTATTACTGTTCATGTATATTTAATTTCGTTTATTATAACATGATGATGATGATGATGCTAGGAATATGCATGTGAATGTATGTGTGTGGTTAGTGTACTTGATGCGAGTAGAGCATCAGGGGGAGGACGTGACACTGTGGTTCATCCTG
This sequence comes from Protea cynaroides, assembly GCA_028583415.1. Taxonomy (NCBI): domain Eukaryota; kingdom Viridiplantae; phylum Streptophyta; class Magnoliopsida; order Proteales; family Proteaceae; genus Protea; species Protea cynaroides. The sequence continues at coordinate 47,832,866 of CM053270.1, read as the reverse complement.
GTCACCAGACTCTAGCTCTATCTTTACTCAAGTCTTGTCCACTAACATCTTCGTATCACCATTACCTTAGTAGAACTATTACGTCGTAGGGCATCAGGGGAGGTAGTCTCGAACCGTGTAGTCTCTGACTCTGTCGGGGGGCCTTAGCTCTATCTCTATGGATGTATTGAGGGATGATGCGGTGAGGCCTTGGATACACTGTTTGACATTAAGATTGGTTAGTTGTGAGCCCAGTTTGCAAGCCCTCGCTAATAGGGGCTTACATGTTGGTATGGATAGAGCATCAGGGGAAGTGTGATGCGGTGCGGTCCTAAGCACTTTAGCTCTATCTACATTCCATGGTGGGTGCATGTGGGGGCAGCAGTGGTGTTTGATCCATTGGGCAGTTCCACACATTCGTGTATAGAGGTGCAGCGGCCACCTATCCTTACTATAGCACATTGCAAACTTATGAACCAGACCAAAGATATGAATTGAATGCATGCATATGTTTGTTGCATTGTTTTGTTTGCTCACTGAGCCGTGATGTGTGCTCACCCTTTCGACGTTGAATATTTTTAGTTGATGATGCAGGTACAACAGTAGAAGATTATATAAATGCTTCGATGTATGGACATGCGGCGGCGATGGACGCTGAAGTTATGATGGAGTCGCATGATTCGTCATGCGAGTGCAACTCTTGTGTTTTCGATTAGATTTGGTTTAAATTATACAGACAATGTAATTGATTTAATTATTTTAATTTATGTCTTACTCCTTGTGGAGATAATTGGATAATTTATTTACTCTATCACAGTTAGACTCTCAGTTCATTTAATATATAAGACTTCCGCTATTGTTTATTTACACTGATTATGGTTGTGGATGTGTATGGTTTAAGCAAATGGACACAGCCTATTTGAGATCCTAATTGAACCGTTGGTTTATTTACGGTTCATCACACCATTCTGAATAGTACAGAATTGGGGTGTGACAACTTGGTATCAGAGCTCTCAGGCTCTATCTATTAAACCTGTATACTTCCACAAGAGTTTGTGAACTGAGTTAGGATAAAATTTAAAAGCTTTAATAATAATACACCATAAGCACCTGTGTTATTTGAGACAAAATTAAGAAAGAGAATAATGCATATATAAAAGGAGAAACAAGTTTCATATACACTCGAGTAAAAAGCAACGTATATATATAAATATCCAAATCAGAGTACAGTCCACAATCTGGATAGTTACTCTGTAGTACAAAGAAAAAAATTGAAAGAAAAGGTACATCATGGAGCTGGAGGTGCTGGAGGAGGAGGTGCCTCGCGATCTCTATCATAGTCCTCAGCATACACTCTAGTCAACCAGGCTACCTGAGTCTGGGTCGTTTGGAGACTAGCTGTCAACTCGGCCATCCGTTGATTGGAAGCACGCTGAGCATCTAGGAGCTCGCCTACTCTCCCATCAGTAGCACGCTGAGCATCTAGAAGCTCTCCCACTCTCAGATCAATCACGCGCTAAGCCTCTCTAATCTCGTGCAGTAGCCCCATCATATCATCAGAGGGTGGGCATGAAGGACCAGCCATATGTGAAGGAGCCCGAGATGGACCAGCTCCAGTGGAATGTGGAGGTGACGGAGGAGGTATGGAGTCTACATCCATGTACATACGATCCTCATCCTCAGCATCACCCCCAGTAACCCCTGCTGCTGCTGCTGTTGCCACCGTGGTATCTGCTACCTCTACTAGAGTACGAGGACGCACCAGAGCGTTCCTCTCATCATCACTGACCTGAGCATCCCACATACCCATCTTACAAATGGCCTCCCAGTCAAGATCCGATGAGAAGGTCTTCTCCTAAATCCTCTCATCTACTAAGTCAACGTGTAGGTGGGTGAGCAATGTGAGATCAGACGTCCGTAGGGTAGGTTGCCCAACTGACCAGGCAGCGTTGCATGGATCATCGTCCGGATAATGATATAAGAAAGGCAGACAGGCTGCTTGGTGTAAATACAGTAGAGAACATACTGAGTCAACAGGGAGATCCTCTCATAATGTCCACTCTGGGGTATCAGGTTGTGTTGGATAATTTTGCAGTACACCCAAGGCTTTGGACATAGGTTGATCGCTTTCATCTCCCAGCGATCATCTCTGATGAGCTGACTATCAATCTCAGCACGCATCTCCAAGGATAGGAACTGGGGCTCCTTGGGAGCACAGTACACCAAAGGGCCATCATTTGATATGCCCAAAATATTAGCCAACTGTTGGCAATTAAATGAGACCTCCACCCCTTTGACGTAGCTCATGATCTTGAGCTCCCTACCTCTCTCTATATCATTGCAATCCCCCACTACCTAGAGATTGCAATAGAACTGTCTCACCAGATCAGGACAGGTACAAGCCTCATAAGTGATCACAGGGAGCCAGCCCATGTCACCAAAAGCACCCTCCACGTTGAATAAGGCTAGACTAACCAAGTTCACACAGCGACCCCCCCTTTACTTTCTTACGCTCATAGCGAGCATACTGAGCTTAGGCCTCGTTGGAGCGGAAACGAACTGGGTCATGAGCCCTAGGCACCTTGGTACGAGCCATACTATCTGTCAAGACACAGAAAAACAAATAAGATACTAGTAATGGCAAAAAACTCAAAATTTCGGCATTATAACGGCATGATTTGGCCAAAAGCCTCACTTTTCACCCAAACAACTGGGCAGGAGGACTTACATAGGTTCCAAACCATCTTGCAAAGCTCATACAGTTGAAAATTTAATCTAGAAAGATCGAATTTGATGAAATTTCAATAAATTCGAAAATCTCAAAAATTAGGTCAAAAATAAAAAAACTCAAGTTTCTCGATAACCAACCGATGAAACTCAAATATTTTTGAGGGCTTTCGTCCATTGGGTGACCAATAGAAAAAGCCCCTAATAAAAATTAAATTTTTTACAGTTGGAAAAAGTTTAATTTGAAGAAAACGATGTAATGGGCGAAAAACCTAGTTTGGAGAGTTTAAAAATGTGAAACAGTAGAGATTCTACCTGAAGAAAAGGAGTGGAAGTCACGAACGGAAGGAAAGATCACCAAACACTAGGGGTCGATACTATAGCAACTCAGGGAAACGAGTCGAGTTGGAAGAAAAGAGAAGGAATGGGAAATGAATCTAAAATCGGGCATAAAAACCTAATTTTGGATCGTAGGGTCGCAGAATTCGACCAAAATGTGCGACCCTACGTCAAACCCTACCATTGACCCTAGGCTCTCGGTGTTCTGATAAAGAACCATGGGTTGGACCTAGGGTCGGACATATACCGACCCTACAATCGACCCTAGGCTCTCGGTAAGCTGACAAGGTTTATTAGGGTCGCATAAGGACTTACCCTACCATCGACCCTACGATGAAAAATACAGTATTTTGTCAGAATGATCTGAAAAATTGAAAATTTATATTGATTAGTTGGATTTTTGACTTGAGAACAACTTATATTGATTGCCTCACATGTGCTATGATTGTTTTCAGACACTACCACCACCAGAACAGGAAATGGCTGGGCGAAGGGTGACTAGACGAGGCCGTAACCCAATTCCACCACCACCACCTATAGAGGAAGACAGTCATGTAAATCATGAAGCACAAGAGAATCTGAATATGGCACCGCCAGTGACTAGTGGCCAGGCAAATCCTACAAACTTGCCAGCCCCACCTACAGATCTGGCTACAGCAGTAATGAACTTGGCACAATAACTGCAGCAAATACAGCAGGTACAAGCCAATATACAGGCTGCTATAGGCATAGCTTTTCTAGCTGCACATACGACACCTATGCCAGCAGGGCAGGCTAGCACAGTACCAGGGCGAAGCAACATAGTACCCCACGCACCTCAAACACCAGTCATGTCGGCTCAAGTACAGAATCCTGAGGTAGCTCAAGGCAGTTACCAGTACCAACCACATATGTATGGGGCCTATGCTCCGTATCAGCTGAACCACTCCCGACTAATTGAGCGTTTTCTGAAGATGAAGCCCAAGGAATATAATGGAAAGCTAGCAGATCCTTTGTGGCCAGCACACTGGATTGATGAAATGGAAAGAAATTTTACGATGATGACAGTGAATGAGGAGGAGAAAGTGTTGTGTGCAACCTTCATGCTGAAAGGCGATGCACACCATTGGTGGAAGTCCACACGGACTTATCTGTTAACAAAGCACACCCAATTGACCAGGGTTATATATAAAGAGGCATTCTTTGAGAAGTATTTCCTTAGAAGTTTTAGAGATTCTATGGAAAGAGAGTTCCTGAGTTTATATCAGGGCCAGATGACTGTGGATGCATACCAATAGCGTTATGAGGAGCTGTTTTTCTTTGCGCCCACCAGCATGCAGGAAGAAAACACAAAGACCCGAAGGTTCATCATGGGACTCAGGGGAAGAATCCGTGAGCATGTTCTGAGATTGGAAAAGAAGGTTTACAACGAAGCAGTACAAATTGCTCGAGTAATAGAGTCGAGCCAGAAGGAGAGCTACCTTGCTCAAAATAGGGGTATAAAAAGGCCAAACGGAAATTCATACAACGGAGGGAATACAAGGACATTGAAACCCTTCCGTACTCAAGCTTTAATGCTGTAGCCAAGACTACTCCAGCAGCTCAACCGCAACAAAAGCAAAACAATGAAGGAGTAAAATGCTTTAACTGCAACCAAGTAGGACATTATTCAAGGGAGTGTCCTAAACCCAGAAAGCAGCTACAGCAAGGAAAGGTTTATGTTGTTACATCTGAGGAGGCTGCCGCATCGCCTGATGTGGTCACAGGTATGACCTGAACCTTTCATTTGTGTTACATTGTGTGAGCATGTAGACTAAAACTAAAACAAATCATAGGTATCGTACCTATTAATGGCATACCCGCTAGAGTACTCTTTGATTCTGGAGTTACTCATTCATTTATATCTGTGTCATTTGGAAAGAAGCTGAATCTACCCCTTAAATCTTTAGACTACAAATTACTTGTACGATCGCCGATGGGATTAGAAGTGGAATTAGAAAAAGGTTATGGACCATGTCCAGTTCTTATTGACGAGAAGACTTGGGATGCAACCTTGATTCAACTTAAGATGGCAGACTTTGACGTCATCTTAGGAATGGACTGGTTAGCTCGGTATTCTGTAAACCTATTATGTGCAGAAAAAAAACTAACATTTAAAGACAAGGAAAGAGCAGAGTTTAGTTTTACGGGAACCAAACTTCTCCGTAAACGGAAACTCTTCCTCTTTGCATTAAAGGCTAGAAAATGCCTAGAGAAAGGAGGAGTTGGGTATCTTGTATCAGTGGTCGACCTCACCAAGGAAGCACCACAAATGGAGAATATTGATGTTGTGCGTGACTTTCCAGATGTATTTCTTGAAGATCTACCAGGACTACCACCCGACCGAGCGACAGAGTTTGTTATAGATCTGATACCCGGAGCGCACCAGTATCTAAAGCACCCTATAGAATGGCCCCTACTGAATTGAAGGAATTAAAAGTACAATTATAAGAATTACTGGACAAGGGTTACTTCAGACCTAGCTTATCACCGTGGGGAGCACTAGTATTTTTTGTAAAGAAGAAAGACAGTAGCGTTCGACTGTGTATAGACTACCAAGAATTGAATAAGCTGACAATTAAGAATCGATACCCATTGCCTCGGATCGATGACCTGTTCGATCAGTTGCAAGGTGCCAAAGTGTTCTCCAAGATCGATCTTCGGTCAGGATACCATCAGTTGAAGATTAAGGATGGTGATATTCCAAAGACAGCATTCAGAACAAGATATGGACATTATGAATTTTTAGTCATGTCTTTTGGATTGACTAACGCACCCGTAACTTTTATGGAACTCATGAATCGGGTATTCCATGATATGTTGGATACGTCAGTCATAGTGTTTATTGATGATATATTGGTCTACTCCAAGGACAAGGAAACTCATGTCATGAATCTAAGAGCCGCTCTGCAGCGACTAAGAAAAGAGAAGCTTTACGCCAAATTTACAAAGTGTGAGTTTTGGTTAAATGAGGTCGTTTTCTTAGGCCATGTTTACCTCTCACCAGTTTGACTAAGAAAGGAGAAAAGTTTGTTTGGACTGATAAATGTGATAAAAATTTCCAAAAATTGAAGGCTAGATTGATATCTGCTCCGATCTTGACTATTCCTATTCCAGGACAGCCATTTATCTTGTACACTGATGCGTCTGGATTGGGTTTAGGATGTCTACTTATGCAAGGAGAATAAGTAATTGCGTATGCTTCAAGACAACTGAAGACACATGAGAAGAACTATCCCACTCATGACTTGGAATTAGTGGCGGCAGTAGTACATGCTGTCAAGATATGGAGACATTACTTGTACGGAGAGAAATTTCAGATTAAATCAGATCATAAGAGTCTCACTTATCTTTTAAATCAGAAGGAGTTGAACATGAGACAAAAAAGATGGTTGGAATTATTAAAGGACTATGATTGCGATATCTAGTATCATCCAGGAAAGGATAATGTAGTTGCTGATGCGCTAAGCAGAAAAACAATGATAAAATCACAAGGAGGAGTTAACACGACTGCAGCAATGTGTGCTACAGGGAAAGTATTCAATTATGGTAATGAACAGTTCGTAATAGATGCACCGGGTGAATCAACCAACCAAGGGTTTATTCATCGGTTTTCAAATATGTTCGCAACGTTGAAGATTGTACCTGATATAATGGGTGAAGTGAAAGCAGCTATTAAATCAGACCCTTATCTGAGAATGGTACAAGAAGACATCGAAAAAGGTAGGACGACTCCTGAGTTCACCTTGGACGATGAAAAGGTACTGATGTACAAAGGAAGAGTATGTGTTCCTGAAATAGAAAATTCGAACATCAGACACCGACTAATGAAGGAAGCTCACACCACCGCATATTCGATACATCCTGGAAGTACAAAGATGTATCATGATTTGAAGAAATTATATTGGTGGAGAGGAATGAAAGCAGATGTAGCTAAATTCATGTCTCAATGCCTAAATTGTTAGAGGGTGAAGGCTGAACGGCAAAGACCTGTAGGATTATTGCAACCGCTACCAGAACCAGCATGGAAATGGGACTACATCATTATGGATTTCGTCACCGGGTTACCATTGACTCCTCGAGTAGTTGACATGGTCTGGGTGATTGTAGATCATCTGACTAAGACAGCTCATTTTATAGCTATACGATCACAGTATACCCTGGAGAGGTTAGCCAAGCTATATGTGGATAACATTGTCAGATTACATGGTGTACCTGAAAGCATTGTGTCCAATAGAGACCCACGCTTTACTTCAAAGTTTTGGGAAGGATTGCAAAAGGCTATGGGTACAATGTTGAAGTTCAGTACTGCATTCGATCCTCAGACAGACGAACAGTCGGAGCGTACCATCAGATTTTAGAAGACATGCTTCGAGCCTGTGTAATCGATTTTAAAGGATCATGGGATGAGAAACTACCATTGATCGAGTTCGCCTATAACAACAGCTATCAGGCTACTATACAGATGTCACCCTATGAAGCACTGTATGGTAGAAAGTGTCGAACTCCTCTGTTTTGGAATGAAGTTGGAGAACGTAGCATCGTTGGATCAAAATTTGTTAAAGAGACTTGTCGAGTAGTCGACATCATCAAGGAAAGAGTTAGAACAGCTCATAATCGTCAGAAATAGTATGTAGATACTCGACGCAGAGACCTTGAGTTTGTCGTAGGTGATAAGGTATTGTTGGAGGTATCACCTATGCGGGGTTTAAAACGATTCGAACATAAAGGGAAGCTAAGTCCGAGATATATTGGGCCATACGAGATTTTAGCCAAACGTGGAAAAGTGGCTTATCAGTTAGCACTACCACCATCTATGTCAAGTGTGCATGATGTATTTCATATCTCATTATTAAAGAAATACGTCAGAGATCCAATGCACGTTTTGACAACGGATCCACCAGATCTAACTGATGATTTGACATTCGAAGTAGCACCAACTGAAATCACTAGTAGAAAGGTTCAACAACTATGCAACCATGACATCTACTATGTTAAGGTTACCTGGAGAAGCCGAGATATAGAAGAGATCACATGGGAAGAAGAAAATGCTATGCGAAAGCTATATCCCCACCTTTTCAACTAGGAAGGTATGTACAAATTTCGAGGATGAAATTTTTAATAAAAGGGGGGGAGTTGTAAGACCCGTATCGAATTAACCGGTCTTACCACCTTGTACCAGGTCTACCTACCATGGTTGAGCCAAGTGGACCAAGTGCGTGAGGAAACTACAGGACCAGGTATGAAGTCTAACCCAAAAAACAGCAAATGTGAGGGTAGGGTCGCATGCCTAAACAGGTAGGGTCGACCCCACCTCAACAAAAGTCCAACCCATGACTTTTTAGTCGTAGGGTCGGATGACTAAGAAGTGAAGGGTAAATGGATCCTGCGACCCTACGTCCAACCCTACAATAATAGAAAGAAACCAGAAATTAGAAAACTTTCCTAATTCCAACGGGATATTTCTTAAACTCATTGGGACTTATTATGGAGGATTTTTCTCTATAAATAGGATGTCCCTTAGCCTCTTTCACTCCTTTACAATCCTAATTGAAAGTGGGAGAAAGAGAAAGAGAAGGAAGAGAAGAAGAGAAGGAAACTTAAAGAAGAAGACTAAGGAACAGAAGGAAACTTCAGAGAAACCTCTGAATAAAGGTATGAACCTAATTCCTTACCTGAATAAGAGATCCTAGAAGAGTTATGAAGAACATAGGATTAGGAGAAATCTAAATCATCCATCCATGGATAAGTTCCAAGAGATTCCATGGAAAAAATTATTATGGACAATGAATAGTATAAAACTTGGAGTTTTGAGCCATAGAACAATCTTACAATGGACCATGAAAGTAAGCCAAAGGATCAAAACATGAAAGAATGGACTTTAGAATGAAAGGTCGACTCAGAATACGTATGGTCGCACGTAGGGTCGAATGATAACCGACCCTACGAGACCACAGGATTGACCACAGGCCCTCGGGAAGTCCCAGGGAGGGTGTGGTCGCACGTAGGGTCGAATGGTATCCGACCCCACGTCCGATCCTACACCCTAGGATCGCATAAAACTGCTACCCTAGGTGCTACCCTACCTGCGACCCTACGATTTCAGTTAGTCTAAATTTATTGAAATTAATTCTAATTAAAATCTATCGACTTGTTAGGCCTTTCTAGTGATTTAAAAGTGATTCATAAAGCTTGAACGAGGATCTACACTCAATCAAAGGTGAGGGAACAAGACCTAAACTAATTGGCTAATAATAAACTGTTTTCGTTTATTGAGTCCAATACTATGAATGATTCTATGCTTATATGATTGTAATGTGCATATCACATGTCATCCACTATTCCTGTTATTACTGTTCATGCATATTTAATTTTGTTTATTATAACATGATGATGATGATGATGCTAGGAATAGACATGTGAATGTATGTGTGTGGTTAGTGTACTTGATGCGAGTGGAGCATCAGGGGGAGGACGTGACACTGTGGTTCATCCTGGTCACCAGACTCTAGCTTTATCTCTACTTAAGTCTTGTCCACTAACATCGTCGTATCGCCATTACTTTAGCAGAACTATTACGTCGTAGGGCATCAGGGGAGGTGGCCTCAAACCGTGTAGTCTCTGACTCTATCGAGAAACCTTAACTCTATCTCTATGGACGTATTGTGGGATGCTGGGGTGAGGCCTTGGATACACTATTTGACATTAGGATTGGTTTGTTGCGAGCCCAGTTCGCAAGCCCTCACCAACAGGGGCTTACGTATTGGTATGGGTAGAGCATCAGGGGAAGTGTGATGCGATGCAGTCCTAAGCACTTTAGCTCTATCTCTATTCCATGGTGGGTGCATATGGGGGCGGCAATGGTGTTTGATCCATTGGGCGATTTCACACATTCGTGTATAGAGGTGCGGCGGCCACCTATCCTTTCTATAGCACATTGCAAACTTATGAACCAAACCAAAGATATGAATTGAATGCATGCATATGTTTGTTGCATTGTTTTGTTTGCTCACTGAGCCGTGACGTGTGCTCACCCTTTCGACGTCGAATATTTTTAGGTGATGATGTAGGTACCACAGTAGAAGATTATATAAATGCTCTGATGTATGGACATGTGGCGGTGATGGACGCTGAAGTAATGATGGAGTCACATTATTCGTCATGCTAGTACAACTCTTATGTTTTCGATTAGATTTGGTTTAAATTATACAAACAATGTAATTGATTTAATTATTTTAATTTATGTCTTAGTATTTGTGGAGTTAATTGGATAATTTATTTAATCTATCACAGTTAGACTCTCAGTTCATTTAATATATAAGACTTCCGCTATTGTTTATTTACTGTGATTATGATTGTGGATGTGTATGGTTTAAGAAAACGGACACAGCCTATTTGAGATCATGGTTGAACCGTTGGTTTATTTGTGGTTCATCACACCATTCTGAATAGTGCAAAATTGGGGTGTGACATTGATCTTCAGTCAAGATATCATCAGCTGAAGAATTTGGAGAGCGATATCTTGAAGATAGCTTTTAGAATCGAGATTGGACATTATGAGTTCCCGATTATGACATTTGGATTAACCAATGCCCTTACTTCTTTTATGGAGCTGATGAACTGGGTGTTTCATGACATGTTGGATACGTCGGTCATAATTTTCATAGATGATATTTTGGTTTATTCCAAGAATGAAGCAATTCATATAATAATTTTAAATCAGCTTCACAACAGTTGAGAAGGGAGAAGCTTTATGCCAAGTCCAAGAAATATGAGACCTGATTAAACAAAGTGATCTTCTTAGATCATGTAGCATCATAAAAAGGGATTAAAGTGGACCCTATTAAGATAGAAGTAATCTTATGGTGAGAAACACCTAAAGAATATTGCGAAGATTAGAAGTTTCTTGGGTTTAGCTGGTTATTACAGACGATTCATGGAGGACCACTCTAGGATCGCAATACCTCTTACCAAGCTAACCAGGAAGGGAGAGAAGTTTAATTGGACTGACAAGTGTGAAGAGTGTTTTCAGACTCTAAAGCTAGATTGATATCTACTCCCATCTTAACTATTTCTATCCCAGGACAACCATTTACCTTATATACTGATGCGTCTGGATTGGGTTTAGGATGTGTGCTTATGCAAGGAGAACAAGCGATTGCATATGTTTCAAGATAACTGAAAGAGCATGAAAAGAACTATCCCACTCATGATTTAGAATTAGCAGCAATAGTACATGCTGTTAAAATATGGAGACATTACCTATATAAAGAAGAATTTCAGATTAAATGGGAACACAAGAGTTTTATTTATCTCTTCATCAGAAAGAGTTAAACATGAGGATAAGAAAATGGTTAGAATTGCTCAAGGATTAAGACTGTGATATTCAGTGTCACCCGAGCAAGGCTAATGTAGTAGCTGAGGTTTTGAGCAAAAATGAATAATGAAACCAAAAGGAGGACCGAGTATAAATGTTGCCTTATGTTTCCCAACAATAAATTCAGATTGGAAGAATAGTAACATATAATATAAGCTAGTGATAATCCAGTTAAGTGAGAACTTATGGAGCAATAGTTCCTCGCTTGCATTCACAACATTAAAGATCGTTTTTTATTTAATAGACGAAGTAAAGTATTAATTTTGTTAGATCTGTATATAAGAACAGCGCAAGGAGATTTAGAGAAAGAAAAACCTAACCCTGACTTACTTCGGATGCGAAAAAGGTCCTGAGATACAGAGAATGATTATGCATACCTGAAGTGAAAAACGCTGATCATAAGATACAAGATAAAGACTCGGATATCATGAAGAGGATAATGATAAGAGCCCATTGTACTCAATATTCAGGACATCTTGGAGTACCAATATGTATCATGACCTGAAGAGATTGTACTGGTAAAGAGGAATGATAACAAATGTGGCTTCGTGCATGTTCCAGTGTTTGAATTATCAGTAAGTAAAGGCTGAAAGACAAAGACCAACATGGTTTACTACAACAACCATCAGAGCCAGTCTGGAAATGAAACTGCATTACAATGAACTATGTCACCGATTTGCGACTGACTCCCAGATCGATTGACGCAGTTGGGTGATTGTTGATCGCCTTATGAAGATAGCTCATTCCATTGCTATACGACCTTGGTTTGCTTTGAAGCGGCTAACTAAGATATATGGGTATAATATTACCAGATTGAATGGTATGCCTGAGAGCATAATGTCGGCCAGAGGCTCATGCTTTATCTCGAAGTTTTGGGAGAATCTACAGAAAACAATGCGGACAAAGTTGAAGTTTAGTACCGCATTTTACCTTAAACCGATGGACAATCGGAGCGGACTATACAGATCCTAAGAGAAATGCCTCGAGCTTGTGAAATTGATTTCAAGGAGCTTGAGTTGAAAAGTTACCACAAATTGAATTTGTTGTCAAGATACCATGTAAATGTTGCCTATAAAGCATGGTACAGTAGAAATGTCAAATTCCTTTGTTTTGGAACGAAGTCGGAGAATGAAGAATTTAAGACCTGAATCTATTGAAGAAACCTATCGAATGGCAGACAAGATCAAAGAAAAAGATCTAAGATAGCTCAGGATTGTTAAAAGAGACACCAAGACCTTGAGTTCGTCATAAGTGACAAAGTGTTTTTGAAGATATCACTTATGCATGGTTTTAAAACAATTCAACAAGAAGGGAGAGTTGTATCCTATATATGTTTTGGGACCTCATAAAATTTTAGAGAGACGTAGAAAAGTTGCATATCAACTAGCATTACCGTTGTCCATATCTAGTGTGCATAACGTATTTCGCGTATCTCTATTGAAGAAGTACGTTGGAGATCCATATCAAAAGTATTGACCACTGATCCACTGGATTAGATAGAAAATTTAACTATTGAAGTGGTACCAACCTAGTTCACTAGTTGGAAGGTACAACATCTCCGAAGCTAGGATAATTATTATATCAAGGTAACCTGGCGAAGACAAGACATGGAGAAGATTGCATGGGAGGAAGAAGATGCAATGCGGAAACAGAATTCCCACCTATTGACTCCGAAGTAAATTCAAATTTTGAGGACAAAAATTTATTTTAAGGATGGGGGAGTTGTAAGATCCGTACGTTCAAATTTCGAGGATGAAATTTCTTTTAAGGGTGGTGGAGTTGTAAGACCCGCATGCCATGAACCCGGTCTAACCTTACATTCTTGTGTCATGACCAGTCTACCTATCATGGTCAAGCCAAGTGGACCAAGTGCATAAAGAAACCACAAGACCAGGTATGAAATATAACTCAAAAATAGTCAAATATGAGTGTGTGGTCGCATGCCTAAACAGGTATGACCGACCCCACCTCAAAAGAGTCCAACCCCATGAATTTTGGTCGTGGGGTAGCACATTTTAAAAACGTAGGGTCACGGATTCTGCAACCCCACCTGCGACCCCACGAAAACAGCTAGAAATCGAATTTAGGAAACCTTCCTAATCCGAAGGGGGTTCTTTCTTAAACTCATTGGGGCTTATTATGGAGGGTTTTCCTCTATAATTAGGACGTCCCTTAGCCTCTTTCACTCCTTTAGAACTTTAATTGAAAGAGAGAGAAAGAGAAGAGAAGGAAGAAAAGGAGAAGATAAGGAGAATTGAAGAAGAAGACTAAGGAGGAGGAAATTCAGAGAAAACTCTGAATCTTCAGCAAACCTAAGGTATGAACCTAATTCCCATGATTTATTTAAGAGCCTAGAATAGTTCATGAAGAAGATAGGATTAGGAGAAACTCAAATCATCCATCCCATCCATGGAGGAAATCATTGTGGACAATGGATAGTATATAAAATTATAGTTTTAAGTCATAGAACAATCATAGGAAGGACCATGATAGTAAGCCAAATGATTTAAACATGAAGGAATGGACTTAAGAGTGAAAGGTCGACCATGACACGTGTGGCCACACGTAGGGTCGCATGATATCCGACCCCACGAGACCCACATGTTCGACCACATGCCCTCGGGAAGTTCCAGGGAGGGTGTGGTCGCACGTAGGGTCGTAGTATGTCCAACCCTACCTGCGACCCTACACCCTGGGGTCGTAGAAACTGAGACCCCAGGTGCTACCCCACCCTGCGACCTTACACCCTGTGGTCGCAGAAACTGAGACCCCAGGTGCTACCCCACCTGCAACCCCTCAGTTTCTGTTAGTCTAAACTTAAGGGAATTAATTCTAATTAAAATCTATCAACTTGATTAGGTTTTTTAGTGATTTAAAAGTGATTCATAAAGCTTGGACGAGGATCTACGATCAACCAAAGGTGAGGGAACAAGACTTAAACTAATTGGCTAATAATAAACTATTTTTGTTTATTGAGTCTGATGCCATGAATGATTCTATGCTTGTATGCGTGTAATGTGCATTTAACATGTCATCCAATATTCCAACTATTAATGTTCATGCATATTTAATTCTATTTATTTATAACATGATGATGATGATGATGATGCTAGGAATAGGCATGTGAATGTTTGTATGTGGTTAGTGTACTTGATGCGAGTGGGGCATCAAGGGAAGTATGATGCGGTGCGGTCCTAAGCACTTTAGCTCTATCCCTATTCCATGGTGGGGTGGATGTGGACAACAATGGTGTTTGATCCATTGGGTGGGCTTACACACCCGTGTATAGAGGTGTGGCGGCCACCAAACCTTTCTATTGCACATTGCAAACTTATGAACCAGACCAAAGATATGAATTGAATGTATGCATATGTTTGTTGCATTGTTTTGTTTACTCACTGAGCTCAAGTTGGAGAACTGACCCTCACGCGTGAAATTCTTTTTAGTTTCTAATGTTGCAGGTTTCACGGTTGAAGATTATGTCGACACGCCAACATATGAACATGTGGCGACTATGATGAGCGAGCTGTGGACGACTATTATAATTCGTTAAGCGAGCGTTTCAACTGTGGATACGCTTAGTGTTTAATTTTCATATTTGGATATTTGTAATATGTATTAAATTATGTTTTGGTTACTTGGAGATAAATGAAATATTATTATTTATCATGACTAAACCTCAGTTCATTATCTGTAAAACTTTCGCTATTTACTTTATTATCTCTGATTAATGTGGAATGTGTTTTGGTTTAACATGGTGGGTATAACCTATTCGAGATCCTGGTTGAACCGTTGGTTTATAGATGGTTCATCATACCATTCTAGTTGGTGCAGAATTGGGGTGTGACATTGGTTGTCCTTTTATTGTTTCCTTTCTATGCAAAATAGTTGTCCCTTAGATTGGCTTTGATGACCTTCGTTGTTTGAACGGCCTCAGAGTACACTTCCTTTCCTAAGGCATCCCACGGTAGCTCGAATATTATCTCGTAACCCCTTACTAAACCTGCGAGCCTTGGATGTTCCTCCTTCATATTGGCCAGAGCAAAATAGAACAATTCTTCAATCCTATGCTGGTAATCATCCACTGATTGTTGTCCCTGAGACACATTCAGGTATTCTACCTCCTTCTTATCCTTGAAGCTCTTTGGAAAGTACTTGTTTAAGAAGGCTTCCTTGAAAATTTCCCAAGTTATTTGGGGGTACTTTGCAGCTATGAAAGGCTGAGTGGACTCCCACCATGTATTATGTTCACCTTCGAGCATATAAGTGGTGCAAGGATCTTTTCTTCTTTAGTGCATACCATCATCTGTAGTGTCTTCAATGGACTTAATCCAAATTGCTGGTTACAGTGGGTTATTCCCTACTCTAGTCTATTTCAGAGGTTTCATCTTCATGAACCTCTTGACAGTCCTAGCTAGGTCGAGTTGATGTGGCACAAGCATAATTGGTGGCTGGTTCTAAACAGCTACCGTAGTATATGGTTGGCTTCGTTTGTAACTTTGTCCTGACCTGTAGATGTCCCAGCAACATTAGCAGTATTGACTCCTGATAGAGGGGCAGTGGTAGTATTGTTCCCCTGATTAGCTGTTCCTGGAGGTGCAAGTGCCAGCCTTAGTATGGCTCTAAGGTCTTCCAGAAACTGTTGTTGTTGTATTTGACTCTCACGTTGCTGCTCTCTCAGCACTTTATGCTGCTTTTGACCCATAGCATGAGCTAGGTTCCTCATGATTGCTAGAATATTCTCAGGGAGTAGCCTTGAGTGGCGGCGGTAGCACGGTTTCCACCTGAGTGTTCTCACCAAGCGACAGTGTTAGTGGTTGTGTCCTATTTGGATTTGATCCGTCACTCTGTTCCTTTGTGTGTAGAGCAGAGCAGGTCTTAGGTGCCATCTGTAATCGGTAATGATTCCTGAAATGTTACATTAACACGGTTAGTGACATGTTCTACTGCAAGCGGTACAAGGGTAATATCAGAAATAGAACATGTATGAAATGACACCAAACATGCAAATAACTAATCTCTAAAATGCACATATTTTTATCGGGTTCTGGCTCATCTGGTTGCAGTGTCCGGTATCAAAAATCACGACCGGGACCTGTGACCATAACCCATTCAGAGTCTTTTGGACTTGCAAATAATAGTGGCACAACTGGTAATTCCAATCGGTGCCATTACCTAGAGCATCAAAACCCAACTGGTTGGAGATCAGGTAGCAGCATCCAGTTGCAACCACCATCGGGATTCGCGATCAGATGGAGAAATTTCTCTCTCCTATAAATTCAACTCTAGTTTTAAAAAAATTTCTTCACTTTCTAACTTTTCTCTCAAGTAGCTAGAGCTCTATTTTCACCTCTGGATGTTGTGATCTTGCGTCCGATGGACTCCCAAGCATCCATACTGAACCAATCTCCTCCTACATTAATCAAAGGTATGCTTCCTTCGATTTCCATGACAAAATCCCTCTCTAGGGTTTAGGAAATACTAAAATAAACCCCAACTTCCACTTTTCTTTGAGTTTTCTTCTCAAACTTTATGCAAGCATGTTTTTATTTGTTCAAATGCTTTTATGGGGCCTTTCTTGTAAACATTTAATCTCCACATCACATTTTTTTTGCACACACCACATGAATCATGCAAAATTGAGTTCTTTCTCTTTCACTCTCTCTCTCTCTTTTTATCAAAACTTTTTATAAAAATTTCTTCTACATGATTGGATGCTATCATAGTGATTTTTGCATCACCCACCCATGCTTTACTACAATTTTCTTGTATTTTTCATGGCTTCCAATGTAGAACATGCAAAATTCTTTCTTCTCATTTGTATACTCTATTTTTTATGTTTTTCTCAATTTCTCAACATTTTTCCGAATGATTTTCTTGTTTCCCATCAATGCTTATCTTCCAACTGTTTGGATTTCACCATCACCTACCAACTTCCACTGTTACTATAATTCCTTAGCTGTTGCACATGTTTAAAATCTTCTTCGTATGCTTCTTTTTTACAGATTCATGCCTACACGGAAGAGGTCAAGAGTTCCTACTCCACCAGTATTGGACGAAGTACGATTTCATTCATTAGAAGCGCAGCAGTCTTACCCAAGGTTTAAGAACAAACTTGTTGAGGGTGGCAGGCAGGTGGTGTTCGAGGAGTTAGAGAGGTTCAACGTTCAGGTGACCTTTCTATGCTATGGGTTAGTCCCTCGTTCTTCAAATTGGTATCATCACCAGGCCTGACTTGGTGAGACTGTTCTATTGCAACATCTGGGTGGAAGGTGGGCTTGGTAAATTCAACTCGGTGCGAGACCTTTGCATCTCTAGTCGGGTTATGGGTGTTGACATCTCCTTCAACACAGAGCAATTGGTGGGTCTCTTGGGGATTTCTATGGATGGAGATGTGGTCTTCGATGGCCCAAAAGAAAGGATTTCTTAACAGAGGGCATGAGGGCCAAGATTTGGAATTAAATGTTCATCCCTAGCAGATGGCACTAATGTGCCAATTATCGCCCCTTGCCCCCCGAGTTTATTGCAGGATAGTGCAATACAACATCGTCCCTTAGGGTGGACACTACAATGAAGTGTCTACATTCTGTTAGTTCCTCACTTATCACTTGGTCACTAGAAATCCTGTTTGCTTGCCCTACATTTTGATGTGAGTTATGATCATGGTAGTAGAGGGCACAAGTTCATCTAACCTGCTTTAGGGAAGGTTACTCACTCACCTCTTCACACGTATGGGCATCTACGTACATGAGGCAGAGGCTTTTGATGAGACAGTGTGTGAGACCTACATGCAAATTGAGGGGATAAAATTTCTTTTAAGGGTGGTGGAGTTGTAAGACCCGTACTCCGAAAATCCGATATAACCTAAGTTTCGTATCATGATAGGTCTTCTAATCATAACCGGACCAGAAGACGAGGCCGGGCAACGAACCATGGAATTCAGGTATGAGAAATGAGAAATTTAAACTAAGTTTATGCATACCGGTCTAACATACCGATTGGACTATTAGTCAGACCGATATGTCCAACCGGTATGACTGCGCGAGTGGTGACGGACTCTAGTGGGTTCTACACTCTGAATTTGATTCTTAGAGATCTTCTAGACGTAAGAAACCTTCATAGAATGGTTTCCCACTCTATAAATAAACCTTCCCTCCTCCTTAGATCCCTTTCAGTGAATCTCAAACCCTAGAGCCGTCTAGAAGGAAATCTGAGAAGGAGTAGAAAAGAAGGAAGTCGTATGAGAGGGGATCTCCATTGGGAGGAGTGCACCTCCATTCAGAGAATACTTGTAAGTGCTCTATCTCTGTAGGAAGGTTTGGTTGTGGATCAATGCCGTGAAATGATGTATTGATCCAAAACCCTAGATGTATAAAATCCTAATTCTCTGTGTGATCTGTTCTAAGAAGGATGGGAACATGATTTCATGCTTTCAAATGAAGTTTAACCTAAATCCAATGGACGTGTGCTCGCAAACCCTTGATGGTTTAGGAAAAACCTTGGAAAACCAAGCCAATGATCGACGGAAGAGGGAGGTCCAAGAATGGACTCTCAAACCTATACCGTCAGGCATACCTGCTGGACAAAAGGTCCAAGCAGTATCCCATACCGCAGGGCATACCGGCTGGACTAAAGGTCCAAGCGGTATTCCATACCATGGGGCATACCGGCTGGACTTTGAGTCCAACTGGTATGTCTGTTGAGGATAGTTTGTTGGCCAAACTTGGTTCTGACCAACTTATACCCTGTAAGCCTAATTTTAATCAATAAATATTATCGTGTAGGACTTGTGGATGATGTGAGTAAACTCTGTAACGTAGAGGAGACTTGCAATCACGCATCAGGTAAGGGACAAGTCCCCAAACCCTAATTAATAATAAATAGTAAACCGTTGTTTCTGTAATCTGTTTGTCTATTGTCTGTGCATATCATATGTCATCTCTTTTATTTATTGTCATTATCTGTTCATGCATACTCGTTATGTGAGGATTGTTATTTGTTAGGCAAGTGATTGTTTTCGTTAGTGTATGGAATGTGAAGAGGAGTGGAGCCCTGGATATATCCTCACACTAACACCTTTTCGTATCGCTGTCTACCTTAGTAAGCTTGGTACGAGTAGGGTATCAAGGAAAGGATGTGGCATGTGGTTCATCTTGGCTATCAAACTCCAGTCCTATCTCTATGTCGTAGGGAGCTATGCTAGGGTAGGGCCATAGATACTGTGATGACACATAGGACTGGTTAGAAACGGAACCCACTTGTAAGCCCTTGCCAATAATGGTGTAGGTATTGGTATGATGTAGGGTATCAGGAGGAGGACATGGAATTGTGGTGCCGCCTGCACACCAGACTCTAGCTCTATATCTATACCAAAGTAAGTGATGTGGGGCAACAGCAGTAGTGTAAATCGGAGCTTGACTGTTGGGTGTGCTCACACTCTCGTGTATGGAGGTGTGGTGGTCACCAAACCTTACCATAGAACTTTGCTAGTTATACCTGACCCAATGTAATGTTATCTCATGTACTTTGTTTGTTGCATGGTCTTGTGCTTTACTGAGCTAAGTTGTAAGCTCACCCTTTGTATATACAAACTTTTCAAATGTTGATGCAGGTTACACCGTTGAAGATTTCATGTCTGCTCCAACGTATGGGACAGTGGCTGCGTTGCATACACATGTAGTGGAGGACGAGTATGATGCTTCATGCGAATGATCCTTCTGTGTGTTTCTTTGAGATTTATTGTTTATTCTTTTTAGTTGATTATAAATGATGTAACGGATTTATTTATTTACATTTTGGTTGAGAATAATTTGGATACATTATTTATTTAAAATTAGCAAACTAAGTTCATTTATTTATTATATCCATTGTTATTTATTATTCTCTGTTGTGGTTAGTATGCATGGTTGGTTTGTTGACACGGTCTATTGAAATCTTGGTGTGAGTGTTGGGTTAGAGACGGTTCACTCACACTTTTAGTTTAGCCAAAATTGGAGTGTGACACAGTGGCTGTTGACTTTGATTGGTATGCCATTGTCAAGATGAAATTGAACCAAGTGGTATTGTCAGATGACAAGTTAGAGGCTATGTCACACCCTAATTCTGCACCATTCAGAACGGTGTGATGAACCGCTATAAACCAACGGTTCAACCAGGATCTCTAATAGGCGGTATCCATTAAAAATAAAATCATACACATTCACAACCATAATTAAAATAAATACACAAGAGCAGAAGTCTTACAGTAAATGAACTGAGTATTCTAGCTGTAAAAATCATAATTAAAATATCAAGTTATTGTTGTATCAACTGAGACATAAATAAATAAAATACCAATTACATCCCTTTATAAATTCAAATAAAATCCTAATAGAATACGCATGAGTTGCACTCGCATGAGGGGTCAGGCGCATCCTCTAAGTCTTCAGCTTCCATTGCAGCAACACGCGCATACACCGGATCATTCATATAATCTGCAACTGTAGTACCTGCATCATCAACTAAAAATATTCGACATCGAGAGGGTGAGCACACATCATGGCTCAGTGAGCAAACAAAACAATGCAACAAACATATGCATGCACTCAATTCATATCTTTGGTCTGGTAAATAAATTTGCAATGTGTTTTAGAAAGGATAGGTGGCCAAAGATCACGTTTATTGACGCCGCACCTCTATACACGAGTGTGTGAAGCTGCCCAAAGGTAACGTTTATTGTCGACTCATATGCATCTAATCATGGACAATGTACACACAAAGGTCATGTTTATTGTTGTACCCGTTGCCCATACCAACACGTAAGCCCCTGCTGGCGAGGGCTCGCAAACTGGGCTCGCAACTAACCAATCCTAATGCCAATCAGTGTATCCAAGGCCTCACCCCAGCATCCCTTAATACGTCCATAGAGATAGGGCTAAGGCCTCCCGGCAGAGTCAGAGACTACACGGTCCGAGACCACCTCCCCTCATACCCTATGACGTAATAGTTCTGCTAAGATAATGGTGATACGACAATGTCAGTAGAAAAGACTTGAGCTAGAGATAGAGCTAGAGTGTTGAGGCCCCGCCTATGACACCTCCCCCTGATACTCGCTCGCATCAAGCACACCAACCACACACATACATCCACATGCCTATTCCTATCAACATCATCACATTATAAACAATAATTTAAATATGCATGAATAGTAATAATAGAAATATTGGATGACATGTTGAATGCACATAACAAGCATACACACATAGAATCAATCATGGCATTGGACTCAAGAATAAAACAGTTTATTATTAACCAATTAGTTTAGGTCTTGTTCCCTCACCTTTACTTGATCGTAGGTCCTCTTTCAAGCTTTAAGAATCAACTATATATCGATATTATAACACTAGAAGACCTAATCAAGTCGATAGAATTTAATTAGAATTAATTTGGACTTTAAAAAGTATGCTGTTAACTGGGGGTCGATGCTAGGGTCGGAGGTTCCATCGACCCTGGGTGCGACCACCCATAGTCTGGACTTCCCGAATACTGGGGGTCGATTATCAGGGTCTGATAGGGTCGATTGGCCATCGACCCCTGTGCGACCCCCTGTGGGTTTCGTCAAATTTTCATCATTCAGTCCATTCCTTCGTGTTTGGGGTCCTATGGCTTACTTCTACAATCCATTCCACACATGTTCTATGGCCTAGAACCGTAGTTCACTCACCTATATGGCTTTCATGATTTCTCCCATGGTTTTCCATGAAAACCTAACCATGGGTGGATGATTTAGGTTTCTCCTAGATCATTCTCTCTTCTCTATCTATTCTAAGGTCTGTAGAATTACATGGAGATAGTATCCATACCTGAGAATTAGGCTTGTTTCTCTGATGCCTTCTCTTTAATCTTCTTCTCCACTTTCCTTCTCTTCTCTTTCTCTTCTCCTCCTCTTCTCTTTCTCTCAATCCAATTAGGGTTCTAAAAGGAGTGAAAGAGGCTTAGGGACGTCCTATTTATAGAGTAGAAACTCTCAAAATAAGTCCCATTGAGATTAGGAAGGAATCTCATTGAAAATTGGAAAGTTTCCAATTCACGGTTTCTGTCGGCAGACTGGGGGTCGATGAGGGGGTCGGAGATCCCGTCGACCCCTGGTTCTTAAAATGTCCGACCCCCGATATAAAACTTAGGGTCTGACTTTTATACTGGGGGGGTCCGATCCTACTTTGTTGGGTATGCGACCCTCCCCCTATTTTTAGTGTTTTTAGGTCAGTTTAATACCTGGGATCGTGATCTCCTTCACGCACTTGCTCCATTTGGTTTGACCATGATGGGTAGACTTGGTTCAAGGTGGTAAGACCGGGTTAGTTCGATACGGGTCTTACAGGCTAGACCTCTTTCCAGACGGCGAGCGGTACCTGCAGTGGAAGCAGTAGTGGAGGTAGAGGACAGAGGACAGGAGGACAAAGAGGTACCAGTGGAGGTACAAGGAGAGGGTGGAGATCCCCATGTACGTCCTACATGGGCTTGTATTACATTGGATGATGTCATGATGGAGATTTGTGGGGTCTGGGCTGACCAGGGACAGCATGCACACAATATGAAGAACCAAATCCGGTAGATGCGGTATACCCAGTCCTCTTTCTTGACTCGCCTTGATACTATACAAGTGGCGATGGAGAGAGTTGGCCTGTTGCACTCCGAGGGTATTGGAGAGGCGTCAACGTCGGGCACAACACGGGTGCAGACTTTTTAATGGGTCGCGAGTTCTACACCTCCACCATCAAACATTCAATAGAGATGATCTACACATATTTTTTATTATGCTTGTGCAACGAGTAATGGTTCGACTTGTGAGCCATACTCATAATGAACAATTTATTCATTTTCCTAGTTTGTTTATATTTCACTTTTATACAGAGTATTTTTCATTTCATTGGTTTCTGGTTATATTAGTCTCTAATCTTTCCCTATCACATTATGCATTTTGGTTGCTTAACACACAACAGCAAATTTTTGTTTCATATTTACAAGTTATGCTCTTTCGATTTTTATTATCTTAATGCTCAGTTTACTAACGTAAAATCATGATAATGTCTAAGTTAGCGTGGTACGACAGAGCCTAGTGCTCTGATACCAACGTTGTCACACCATAAATTTACGATATGTAAAATTTCAGAGTTGACTAAACCGACACACATTTTATGTTCGATTCAACCCAAAATCACTTAAGTGGTGTACACCCCCATCAACCCCACCATGACCAATGTCACAAAATAATATTCAGAGTACATAAAATAGAAGAAATAAATAAGTCAACTAAGCTTCTATCGATACTTAAAATAATTTAATAACATTGTATCAAAGATTATTCTTGTTCTAATCAACTCCATCAAAAACCATTCATAAGTCAACCCTATAATACTGGGTCATCAAATAATATTATAAATGTAATTAAACTGAAAGTAAATAAAAACATAATCTCTTTAAGCTTTCTCCTACTCAAACACACATGTATCACACTCACAGTCAATGTCGTGCTCATCTTCCTCCAAAGGTTGAACATCCATATGTGCCACAGAAGAGACGACTGGGCATTTACATAATCAGCGACGTAGTACCTGCAACATCTTCTAAAAATAAGGCGTACGCAAGGGTGAGCTCTCAAACTTGAGCTTGTAAAAAAAAACAAGCAAGCAAGCAAATGCATGATATATTATTACACACACAAGGGTCTAGTATAATGTATGCTAGTGCTAAGGTAAGGCCTGATCACACTCACCAAAGCTAACCAAAACCTCCATGCACATGAGAGAATGGACACTCGCCAGCCTGCACCAACAACCCTGGTGAAGCTACGCGTCTCCTATATAGACAGTGATAGAGTAAAGGTCTGGCCAATGACGCTCCAATGAACATTGCCACCACCTCCCCCTCATCCCCTATCCATACCAACACCTGACCCCCATTGGCCAGGTCGCATACATGGGTAATTCCAGTAACCAATCATACATGTCATCATATATACCCCTCTCACACTCCCAGTAGGAATCCTAGTCCATCTATCATCCCCCTCTAGACATTGTCATCCCACTAGGGTATGAGAACAATACATGGCAAGGTTAACCAAGTGAGTTGGATCTTGCGATCCTCGACCGTTTCAATACTTCCCACAAGGCACATACATCACACATTCACAACAATCATAACTAGATGCAAATGCATGCAAAAACAGTTATTAGATGACATGTTATCACAATCAATCAATGCAACATAAACATGCGCATAATCAGAAACACTCCAAAATTATGTCAAGGTTCCGTTTCCTCACCTGAAATACGATTAGCGTTATAATTCTCAGTAAGTGAGTTGCGTTTGGTTACGCACATGTCACCTAATACGTAAGTTATATCATTAGTTATAATGTGTACTAGAATTAGTCTAATAAAGGGCTTTCCAGGGTCCAACCGGTTGCAACATCTGACTGCAACAGTGTCGAGACTGGTATTGTGGCCGATTGCTCTTGGGAAACTCTCTATTTCCAAATGATTGCAAATCCGACTGCTATAATCATGAGATCGGTACTGCAGCCGGTTGCATTACCATGACTTCCCGAATATGTCTGGTCGTAAGTCCAGTGGCTATATCTTGTGACTAGTGATCGAGACTGAACCTTCCCTGAGAGGCTGGTTTGAGTATATGCCTATCCGGATGCATGAGTTTTGCCTTCAGGAGTTCCCTCCAGATCCAACTACGGACTCTGCTATGGAAGTCTATTGAGGTATCATTGGGTCTAGCATCCGACAGGGATTTCCAATCCTATTCTAAGGCTTTGTGAGGTTAATTAGGGATACCCCTCCTAGTCTAGGATTTTTTTCATCTTGGTTCATATAATGTGTGGACTCAAGGTATAGTCCCGAGTCGAATTCAATGTAATCTTCCCTACAAGTTCAGTCATTAATGAATAGCAACTCCATTAAGGTTGCAAATCAAGGTTTCCTTGATGGAATTTAACCATTCATAGTTTAAACTCATAGCAAGACAGTATAGAGCTTACCGGCATATTAGAGTCCGTGAGAGCAGCGGGTTCATCAATACGGAGTTCCAAGTCCAAATCCATACACCCTAATGTCAAATAAATATGTTCTTTCTAATTTGGATAATTTTTCCCAATAAACATTGGGAGAGAGTTCTAGTTATATTATGCAAAATAAAAGTAAAAAAGAAGTTTAGCTTTATGGTGTACAACTTTATACTGATTTCAACCCACATTGAAGATCAGTCACACATTAAAATTTACTATAATCAACCTATGAGATAAACTTATAATCAATTTGAGTATGTGTGGAAACTTTTCACTAAGTTGATGAAAATCAAACTCAAGTGATAAACTGTCACACCCCAAATTCTGATCCAACCAGAATGGTGTGAGTGAACCGTCATTGAACCAACGGTTCACACCAGGATCTCGAATAGGCCGTGTCCACCCATACAAATCAATTACACATAACCACAATCAGAATATAAATATACAGCGGAAGACTTTAAATAGAATGAACTGAGTATCTATTGATAATTTAAATAAATATCCCATTATTCAAATTCAAACATAAAATAATAATCTTTTACATCACTTAATATCAAACAAAAATAACTGAAACGACTAAATAAAATCCATCACAGGTACACGCAGAAAGGGCACTCGCATGAAGCGTCATGCTCGTCCTGTCCTGCCTGTACATCCAACACCGCAGCACCACCATACGCCGGAGCGTTTAATGACCGTCCACAGTATATCCTGCATCAACATCTAAAAACAATGTATATACAAAGGGTGAGCACACAACACAACTCGAAGAAGGCAATCAACAGGTTCACAAGATTATGCATGAGTAACAATCATTTTATGCTTTGTGGTCTGGTTTTAAGTTTGCAATGTGCTATAGAAAGGTTTGGTGGCCCCGCACCTCTATACACGAGTGTGTGGCGTCGCACGAGAATCACACAACCACCAACCCACATACACCCATCATGGAATAGAGATAGAGCTAAGGTATACCCGCACCTCCCCGATACTCTACCCATACCAGTACCCTAAGCCCCTACGGCCGGGGCTCAAAAACGGACTCGCAACTAACCAATCCTATATGTCAACAATGTATGCTCTATCCCAAAGACAGCCGTCCTACGGCATAGAGATAGAGCTAGAGCGTCTGGCCGGGCCGGAGACCTCCAAAACCTCACCTCCCCCGATACCCTATCCGCAACTAACCCACTAGGATAGAAACAATGCGCAGGTAGACCCTATCCCAACACAACTCCCTACGGCATAGAGATAGAGGCTAAAGCATCGTGGACAAGGCGGCTTCGACTTGGAAATCCTCAGGTACCACCCAACGATGGTCGGGACAACATCAATATCGGAGACCAACGTACCACGATCTTCCCCGATACCCCACCCGTACCAAGCATGTTAAGATAGAATACTACAAAAGGTGCCGAGTGTGAAGAGCGATCCCGGGCCCATGCCCCACTCCACACACCAACGAAAACAATCACATGCCTAACAATCACATCCTATGAATGCATGAACAATAATAATAACTGAAAGTAAAGGATGGCATGTGAACATGCACAAACATCACATCATAGATATTCAATGATTAACAACGATTTACTGTCCATTAATTATTAGGTTTAGGTCAGATTCCCTTACCTGACGCTGCTGTTAACTTGCTCCACGTCGCAAGATCCAAACGATATGTCACAAAGTCCTACATAATATTAGGGTTTCATTAGAATATATTATTTAGGGTTTCATGTTGGTCGGAGCCCAACATGGTTACAAATTACCCTCACAGAGCTGACCGGTGGCATGTACCGGTCGCAGCTCTGTGGGAAAGACTGGCGACCGGTATGGTCAGCCGGTCCCCCACAGATAACCTCCCAAGAGGTAGCGGTCGCAACATACCGGTCGCACTATGTGCAACCGGTATAGTCGACCGGTATGTCTCCGGAAGACCATACATGGGTTCTTCGACTGCCGTCGACCATCCTCCCTGGATTGAGTTAGAGCTACCCCTAACTCATTCAAGTCTCGTTTCGACGAATATCATCTCGAAACTCGAACCTAGGGTTTGACGGCAACTTAGGGTTTATTGGCCAATTTAGGGTTTTAGATCAATACCTACTTTGCATGGTATTGATCCACCCACACAACTAACATAGGGTAAGAAGATGGATTCAAACACTTACCGTTGATGGCGTAGCGAGAGCTTCACAAACGGTAATGGCAGCACCCTCCTTCTTCTTCCTAGCTCCTTCTCCTTTCCAAGCCCTTTTCTCTTCTCTAGAGTTTGTGAGAGACAATGGAAAGGATTTGAGGGGTTTAAGGGTGTATTTATAGGCTAGAAATAGGGTTTAGTAACCCTACTAGGATTAGGAAACTTCTAGGATTAGAAATCAGGAAAGCGAGACCCGCAGAGACCAATTTCCAAATTCCCGCACATAGGCATATTGCGGCCATACCGGTCGACCGGTACACATCATCCGGTACCATCGACCGGTATACCTAAAATCAGGTATAATTGGTCGACTTCGGTCCGATTTCGCACTGTTTGTTATCCGCTTGCCCCGTCTGTCTCGGTGATGATCGGAAGACCTGTCACGATACAAAACCAAGGTTAAACCGGGTTTTCAGAGTGCGGGTCTTACAACTCCACCACCCTTAAAAGAATTTTCGTCCCGAAATTTGCATGTAGGTACTACAACTCCCCCATCCTTAAAAGAAATTTCGGCCTCGAAATTTGAACGTACCTTGATCGTCAAAAAGGTTAGGGTACTCCTTCCTCATTGCGCTCTCTTCTTCCCAAGTAATTTCCTCCACATTTTGGCTTCTCCAATGCACCTTTACATAGTGGATATCCTTGGTTCGAAGTTGCTGAACTTTTCGGCTTGAGAGCATTACAGGCATCACTTCGAAAGTTAAGTCTTCGGTCAAGTCTGGAGGATCAACGCTCAAGATATGCGATGGATCTCTGACATACTTCTTCAATAATGATACATGGAATACATTATGAACGCTAGACATAGATAGTGGTAGAGCCAATTGATATGCTACATTACCACGTCGATTTAATATCTCAAATGGTCCCACATACCTGGGGCATAGCTTCCCCTTCTTACCAAACCGTTTCAGACCTCGCACCGGTGACACCTTCAAGAACACTTTGTCACCCACCGCAAACCCCAGATCTCGACGTCGATTATCCGCATAGTGCTTCGTCGAACTTGAGCTGTCTTTACTCTCTCTTTGATCTGATCAATCACTCGGCAAGTTTCTTCAACAAACTCCGGTCCTACAATCCTTCTTTCCCCCACTTCATTCCATAACAGAGGTGTACGACACTTTCTCCCATAGAGAGCTTCATATGGGGCCATCTGAATTGTAGCCTGATAACTGTTGTTGTAAGCAAACTCGATAAGTGATAGCTTCTCATCCCAAGCTCCTTTGAAATCTAATGCACAAGCTCGAAGCATATCTTCCAGAATTTGAATGGTTCGTTCTGACTGTCCGTCCGTCTTACTTCTCGGATGTACCGAATATGGAGTGTAATGAGCTTCATTCATAACTCGGCCTCTCGATATCGCAGCCTTCGCTCTCGTGATACATAACCGTCCACGATACTTGAGTACTTTGTCCGATTCCAAGGTAAAGTCATGATTACACGTACCTTCTAAGTCTTCCCGCACTGTCCCGAGATATGGATCCCGTAGGATTGCTACCTTGACTTCATCAATTAGGCTCGGTGAGATCTTCAATGCGGCGAACATCATAGTGAACTTATGAATCAAGCCTTGCTCAACCGGATCTTCTAGTTTCGATAATATGTTCTTCATCAATTTCCATCGAACTCGAGGCTGCAAAGACACAATGCAACGCATTTGTACTTCGGTCCCGCCTCGGGTTTCAATGCCCACTTTCGCTTAAGGCGTCGCCACCACATTTGCTTTACTCGGATGGTACTGGATGTCGTAATCATAATCTTTTAACAATTCCGGTCATCTTCTCTGTCTCATATTCGGATCCTTCCGAGTGAAGAGATACGTTAAGCTCTTGTGATCCGACTTGATCCGAAACTTCTCACCGTACAAATAGTGTCTCCAAGTCTTGATTTCGTGAATAACCGCTGCTAGCTCCAAGTCATGCGTAGGATAGTTCTTCTCATGCTCTTTTAACTGTCTTGATGCGTAAGCGATCACCGTCTCTCCTTGCATCGAACACACCCAATACCCAACCCCGAAGCATCCGTATATAAAGTGAACGGTACGCTTGGTTCGGGGATGGTCGGATAGGTGCCGAGACAAGTCTTGACTTCAAAGTCCGGAAGCACTTCTCACACTCATCCGTCCATATAAATTTCTCTCCCTTCTTGGTCAATCCGGTGAGTGGAACCGCGATCCCGGAGTAATCTTCCACGAATCTTCTATAATAACCAGCCAACCCAAGGAAGCTACGAATCTCCGCAACAGATTTTGGTGCTTCCCATCCTACTATAGCAGCTATCTTGCTTGGATCAACCTTGATACCGTCTCCGATACAACATGGCCCAAGAAAGCCACTTCCTTCACCAAAAACTCGCACTTCTTGAATTTCGCATAAAGCCTCACATCCCTCAGCCGTTGTAGGGCTGCTCTCAAATGCGTTGTATGAGTCTCCATGTCCTTAGAGTAAATCAATATGTCGTCGATGAATACGATGACCGATGTGTCCAACATGTCATGGAACACTCGGTTCATCAGGTTCCATAAACGACGCTGGAGCATTGGTCAACCCGAAAGACATAACCGTAAACTCATAATGTCCATACCTCGTCCCGAAAGCAGCCTTGAATATCTCCGGCCTTGATCTTCAATTGGTGATACCCCGATCGGAGATCGATCTTTGAGAAAACCTTTGCACCCCGCAGCTGATCGAACGTGATCATCGATCCTAGGTAAAGGATACCGATTCTTGCTCGTCAACTTGTTCAGCCTCACGATAGTCAATACATAGCCGTACACTACCATCTTTCTTTTTGACGAACAACACAGTGCTCCCCAAGGCGAAATACTAGGGTCGTATGAAGCCCTTATCCAGCAATTCTTGTAATTGGGTCTTCAACTCCTTTAACTCGGTTGGGGCCATCCCTCGTATGGCGCTTTAGACACCGGAGCCGAACCCCGGTATAAGGTCTATCACAAATTCTCGTAGCCCCGTCTAGTGGTAAGCCCTGGAAGATCCTCCGGAAATACATCCGAAACTCCCGAACCACCTCTATATCCTCCATCTTGAGTGACTCGCTGTGAGGTCGACTACGCATACGAGATAACCCACTCCCCCTTTCTCCAAGCATCTCTTAGTCTTTAGGGCGGAGAGGATCAACTTTCGCTTCCTAGATAGCTTAATTCCAGCGAAACTATATTCCTTTCCCTCTCTGTCAAGAAGCATAAGCTTCCTTTCACCACATAAAAAGGACGGCCGAATGATGGCCTAGCCAATCCATTCCTAAAATGACATCAAAATCTGCCATCTCAAGTATTACTAGGCTTGCTTCTAGGTCTCGCCCCTCGATACTTACAAGACATGGTCCATAATACTTGGTCAAAAGCCACTCGACTCCTAGTGGAGAGCGAACTATCAAGCTTGGGTTCAATTGCTTGATTGGTAACTCCATTCGGCTTCCCAAAAGATACGTAAACAAAGGAGTGCGTGGCCCCCGAGTCAATTAATACTCGGCGGATAAACCAGCTACATTTACAATTCCCGGAATATATTGTCCCTTAGTTCTATATGCTCATGCAACTCGAAAGAATAAACCAATTAGTAAGGGATAAAGTCGTACCGGGTTTACCACATCGGATGATGCGGCTGCCTCTTCGGTGGTGACTGCATAAACTCCGGCTTGTTGGGGAGCTTGCTTCCTAGGTAGCGTGCAGTTCCTTGCAACATGTCCCGCTTGCCGACGTTATAACACTTAATATTCGGGTTGGGCCTGGCTAATTGTGGCACGTGGTGCCAGGTTGTTTCTCGCGGTGTTGTAGCGGTCTGCCCCCGTATGGGCGGAATGGTCTAGTATTACTGCCACTCGAGTTCTCTCCAAGCAGGTCTCTTCACCCCCTGTTTTGAGCGAAGAAGTTGTCCCTCCGACCGGACTCTATCTCCCCTCGCAACCTGCACCGCCTCGTTGTAGGTTTTCTTATCCGGACCCAAAAGATGCTCTCTAATGCTTCCACGTAGTCCCATGGTGAACCTACGTATCTTTGTCTCCTCTTCCCGCATACTGACCGGGTGCGAAGAAGAATAGCTCTTCGTACCTCTGTTGATAAGCATCTACAATGATCGACCTCCGTTGCAGCCGTGAAACTCTCTCCATTGAATCCCTGGAAGCTCTTTGGGAAGTATTTGTCGAAGAAAGCCGCTTTAAACACCTCCCATTACCACTAATGTATATTGGTTCTCCAAATATGCCCGCGTGAATTCCACCAAGCATTCGCGTCCTCCCTCAAGATGTGAGTGGCAAACAAGACCTTCTCCTCCTCGGTGCACGTCATCAACCGGAAGTTCTTTTTCCATTTCCGAAACCCACTGTGCTGGCCACAATGGTTTCCCGTTCTGCCGGTGAATGATGACGGTTTCAACTTCAAGAACCCGTCCACCGACCTGCTAAGATCGTGCGTCCCCGGTATCTTGCTCCGTACCATGGTGGTGGATACGGATATGCCCCTGGATACGCCAGAAGGCGACGGAAGCGATGCGGTGGTGGTACATTCGTGGCTTGGGCCCTTGGCCTTGGGCTACTCGCGCACCCGTTGCGAAGACATTTTCTCTCCGACCCAGGCGTATTACCGGGAACGGAACCCGCTGACCCGGGAAGCATCACTAGTACCTCACTCGAAATTCCTTCGTTGAGCTTGCATCCGATAGACCAAGTTTGTAACTATGGTCTCGAGAATCCCCGTGAGGTGGTCCCTGCACTTGGCCGGTACTTCGGGACCTGTTCCTCATCCTCTTCGGGGCTGGTTTCTCTAACCCGGTCCTGCTCACTTGCTCTTCCTCTAGGCGCTTCCTGGCATGATGATGCTTTCTACCCCTTCGACCGTTTCCACCTGCCATCTCAGACTATTTATTGGATCTGAGAAGAAGACATAACACGTGAGAATCATCAATAGTAGTGTTAGTCTTGAATAATGCAGGAGAATAGTCGAGAAGTAACATTTCGATTTTCACAATTTTAAATTTTTAAAATTTTTCTAGCTCTTTTGGGGCGTACCGGTCGCAACATACCGGTCGCACACCTGTAGAAATATGCCGCGGCCGGTATAGTCGACCGGTCAAAATTAAAATTCTGGCCGAGACATACCGGTCGCATGTCTATGAGATACCGGTCGCCACTCTGTAGACGGTGTTGCGACCGGTATAGTCGACCGGTCAGAAAAATTTTCTGTCCGAGACATAGCGGTCGCACACCTGGGTTGATACCGGTCGACCGGTATAGGCATAACCGTCGACCGGTATGCCCAAAATGGCTTTAAAATCGCGAAAAAGTGAGATTTTTCTCCCTTTTTCCTTTCTCTTTCTCTCCGGTGGCGATTCTTCTCTGGGTTTCAAGTTGCTACAGTTCGACCGGTACTATTTGAAGCCGATTCCTTCCATTCAAGACCTAGCATAACGTCTCCAGGTAGGTCTCTACCCTCTCTCTCATATTTTTAGAAATTTTCCATATCGTCTTTATGTAGAAATTTAGGTTTTTCTTTGTTCGAGATGTTTTAACCGTAGGAATTCTTTTCCTTCGGCTTAGAAAGGGTTTAGGGACCCCCAAGAGCAAAAGCCCTCAACTAATTTGGGGTTCCACCGCAAGGTTTTGATAAAAATCGAATTTTTACTTCTATTGACCTAGGTTTTCCAAAAATTTTGAAATTTCTTGATTTTTCTCAAATTCTCGAAATTTCTTATTATGATTGCCTGTGATTGGATTATGGAAGAGTGTGGGGGTTACGTAAGTCCTCCTCCCCATGTTTTTGGGTGAGTTTGAGGCTTTTTCCCAATTTACTGTCGTTATGCTGCCGAAATTTTGAAAATTTCTAACTTTTATCTCATTTTCTTTTGTTTTGCAGATTTTAATGGCTCCTAGGCGCAACCTCGGGAAGCGATCACATGGTTCTAGTTCTCGGGTTCCCTCTCCTCCTATCCCTCAGCTAGATGAGCTATGGTTTCGCTCTTTGGAAGCTCAGGCTCGGTTTTCTTGGTTCGACGACAAGAGTATCGTATCCGGGCGACGGGTCAATGTGGGGCAATTGCACCGGTTCAATGTAGAGACGGCTTTTGGCGCTCTAGGTTGGCTGCCGGTTATTTCCTACACAGAGACCACACGCCCTAACCTGGTTAAGCACTTTTATGCGAATACTGAACTCGAAGGGGGATGTCGAAGACCCGAACCAGTGTAGGGATCTGCGCGCATTACCGATTACGTCCGGGGTGTACATATTTCCTTCAACACCCACCAGTTGGCTGATCTACTTGGGGTTCCCAATGATGGAGATTTGGTATACTGCGCCCCCAAGGCGAAAGGTTACTTGACTGAAGATTTGCGCCGGGAGATAGCACAGCAGATACTCAACCCTGGGGCTCCTATGAAGGCAGCTAGCTTGAGACCTATACCCCGGGTCTACAGCCGCATCATCCAGCGGCCGCGGCCAATCGCGGCCTATGCGGCAGATGGGGGATGATGATGATGACGATGTAGTTGGGGAAGCACCGTGTCGCCCCCACAGCCTCCACCGTACCACCATCATCCGTTCCCACAGCTGGACCATCTCACCCCCTCCGACTCGGTGTTGAGTATGTTTACCGAGATCGTGGACACCCAGAGGGTCATCCCGAGTCTCGCCGAGCGATGGGTCGAGTTGGGACGCCCGGCTCGTGGTCTACGAAGTGACTCAGGACCAGGTGCATTGGCTTAGGGTCGCATACGAGCGGGACTATGACATAGCGGACCCCATTCCTCCCAGGCCTCCTACCCCATGATTTCCATTCTACTTTTCATATGACTGTTTATATAACAGGGTAACTTTCCGGTTTGTGGACTGTACCTCGGTAGACACTATTACATTTGATACTATTTTTCCATTCAATGAAAGTTTCATGGTTCACCTATCTAGTGTATGTGCACAGATTAAGTTTCATATTTAGAATAGTACATTATTCTCTTTCTTAGTCCGTCTCAGGTATCAAACAATGCTTAGGGTGTGTTTGTATTAAGATTTTTAAACTTCCTAACTCAGTTCATCGACCCCATTATGTGTAGCATGGTTTGTTGGAACAGAGCCCGAGAGCTCGATACCAAGTTGTCACACCCCAAATTCGATCCAACCGGAATGGTGTGAGTGAACCGTCATTGAACCAACGGTTCACACCAGGATCTCGAATAGGCCGTGTCCACCCATACAAATCCATTACACATAACCACAATCGAATATAAATATACAAATGGAAGACTTTAAATAGAATGAATCGAGTATCTATTGATAATTTAAATAAATATCCCATTATTCAAATTCAAACATAAAAAAATAATCTTTTACATCACTTAATATCAAACAAAAATAATCGAAACGACTAAATAAAATCCATCACAGTACACGCTAGAAAGGGCACTCGCATGAAGCGTCATGCTCGTCCCGTCCCGCCCAGTACATCCAACACCGCAAGACCACCATACGCCGGAGCGTTTACGTAATCGTCCACGTATATCCCGCATCAACATCTAAAAACAATGTATATACAAAGGGTGAGCACACAACACAACTCAGAAGGCAATCGACGATTTCACAAGATTATGCATGAGTAACAATCATTTTATGCTGTGGTCTGGTTTTAAGTTTGCAATGCGCTATAGAAAGGTTTGGTGGCCCCCGCACCTCTATACACGAGTGTGTGGCGTCGCACAGTAATCACACAACCACCAACCCATATACACCCATCATGGAATAGAGATAGAGCTAAGGTATACCCGCACCTCCCCTGATACTCTACCCATACCAAGACCTAAGCCCCTATCGGCCGGGCTCGCAAACTGGACTCGCAACTAACCAATCCTATATGTCAACAATGTATGCTCTATCCCAAGACGGCCGTCTACGGCATAGAGATAGAGCTAGAGCGTGCAGGCCGGGGCTCGAGGACCTCCAAAACCTCACCTCCCCACGATACCCTATCCGCAACTAACCCACTAGGATAGAAACAATACGCCGGGTAGACCCTATCCCAACACAACTCCCTACGGCATAGAGATAGAGCTAAAGCATCGTGGACAAGGCAATCGACTCGAAATCCTCGGTACCACCCAACGATGGTCGGGACAACATCAATATCGGAGACCAACGTACCACGATCTTCCCCGATACCCCACCCGTACCAAGCATGTTAAGATAGAATACTACAAAAGGTGCCGGTGTGAAGAGCGATCCCAGGCCCATGCCCCACTCCACACACCAACGAAAACAATCACATGCCTAACAATCACATCCTATGAATGCATGAACAATAATAATAACCGAAAGTAAAGGATGGCATGTGAACATGCACAAACATCACATCATAGATATTCAATGATTAACAACGATTTATCGTCCATTAATTATTAGGTTTAGGTCGATTCCCTTTTACTCGACGCCTTCGTTCGTTAACTTGCTCCACGTCGCAAGATCCAAACGATATGTCACAAAGTCCTACATAATATTAGGGTTTCATTAGAATATATTATTTAGGGTTTCATGTTGGTCGGAGCCCAACATGGTTACAAATTACCCTCACAGAGGCCGACCGGTGGCATGTACCGGTCGCGGCTCCGTGGGAAAGACCGGGCGACCGGTATGGTCAGCCGGTCCCCCCACGATAACCTCCCAAGAGGTAGCGGTCGCAACATACCGGGTCGCACTATGTGCAACCGGTATAGTCGACCGGTATGTCTCCCGAAGACCATACATGGGTTCTTCGACTGCCGTCGACCATCCTCCCTGGATTGAGTTAGAGCTACCCCTAACTCATTCAAGTCTCGTTTCGACGAATATCATCTCGAAACTCGAACCTAGGGTTTGACGGCAACTTAGGGTTTATTGGCCAATTTAGGGTTTTAGATCAATACCTACTTTGCATGGTATTGATCCACCCACACAACTAACATAGGGTAAGAAGATGGATTCAAACACTTACCGTTGACAGGCGTAGCGAGAGCTTCGATCAAACGGTAATGGCAAGCACCTCCTTCTTCTTCCTAGCTCCTTCTCCTTTCCAAGCCCTTTCTCTTCTCTAGAGTTTGTGAGAGACAATGGAAAGGATTTGAGGGGTTTAAGGGTGTATTTATAGGCTAGAAATAGGGTTTAGTAACCCTACTAGGATTAGGAAACTTCTAGGATTCGAAATCGGAAAGCGGGACCCGCAGAGACCAATTTCCAAATTCCCGCACATAGTTGTGCGGGCCATACCCGGTCGACCGGTACCATCATCCGTACCATCGACCGGTATACCTAAAATCAGGTATAATTGGTCGACTTCGGGTCCGATTTCGTACCTGTTTGTTATCCGCTTGCCCCGTCTGTCTCGGTGATGATCGGAAGACCTGTCACGATACAAAACCAAGGTTAAACCTGGTTTTCAGAGTGCGGGTCTTACATAAACTGATTCACATCATAAAATTACCTGTAGGCTAACATCTGTCTAACCTTAATTAATAAGACTAAAATGTGTCACTACAATTATGAAGGAAATTTCCACACTTGTAAGTAGAAGAGAAAACCTCCTCTCTTGCAGTTTCACATCCTATCTTATTCCAATTTCTAGAAAAGAAATAGATATTTCCCTATGGGGATGATATCCAGTTCAAAAGCAGAAACAACCATTTTATGATGCCCAGTACCACTAGAAGAGTATTTTAGTCTTTTATGACATCCTTCAAAATGCACTTATAAGTGTCAAAAAAACCAAATGTTTTTCTTGAATTTTCAACACAACTTTATAATAAGAGCATTTTAGTCATTTTATGACATCTTTAAGAACACACTTATAAGTGTTAAAAATAAACCTAATGGTTTTTCTTTATTTTTAACACACCTTCATTATAAGGGTGTTTTAGTCGTTTATGGAATCCCTAATACAAACACCCATAAGTGTTAATGTAAGACCCCACTCCATGAACCCGATCTAACCTCTATTTCGTGTCGTGACAGGTCTTCCAATCATAATCGGACCAGACGAGACAAACAGATGATGAACCATAAGTTCAGGTACAAAAGTAAATGAAACTAATCTAGGATTTTCATATCAGTCTCACATACCGGTGGACCACTATGTCTACACGAGCAGACCAGTTAGATTTGGAAAAGGATCTTAGTGGGCCCCGTTTTCCAAATCTCAGTCTTAGAGACTTACCTAATGTAGGAAACTCTCCTAAAACCTAACCTAGTTTATTTAATGACTCCTAACCCTCCTTAGATCCTCTTTGTTGACTCTCACAAACCCTAAAGATGAAAAGGAGATCTAAAGAGGAGAAAGAGTTGAGGAAGGTTGCAGAGGAGACTCCGTGGGAAGAAGAACGCCAGGGTTCATAGACCAATGGTAAGTGTTGTACCTCTCTCTAGTTTTAAGTTGTTTTAAATGTTGATTAATACCATGCAAGACTAGGTATTGATCCAAAACCTTAATTTGCCATTAAACCATACTTCGTCGATAAACCCTAGATTCGAATTCTAAACTATGGTTCATTAGAACATAGGACCTTGAATGCAAAATAAAACAAACCCTAACACATTGCTCAAGCCTAGAATGGTTAGGAAGAACCCTAGGAAGTCAAGTTGGAAGCCGACAAAAAAAGAATGTCAGATTGGTGGACTTACAGAGTTTGTCCGGTCAACATAAATTGTGGCACCTATATGAGAACGATACTACGATCAGTATGTGCAATCGGTATCTCTCGAGAATGGCTTCCAGAGGTCTCCAGTTGACTATACCGGTCACGCCACTTTATAGTGACCTGCGACCAGTATATGCGACTGGTATGTATAGAATGGAATGGGTTTGACTCATATGGTTTTTGACCAACGTAAATCCTACGGATCTAACTCTAATCAAACCCTAATGTCATGTAGGACCTTGTGACAGTGAAATTGGACTCTGTGACGCAGAGGAAGCTAGCAATCAAGCGTCAAGTAAGGGAATTGGACTTAAACCCTAATTAACTAATAACAGTAAAACGTTGTTAATTATTATCGTTTCTATGGAGTGTTGCTTGTGCATATTCACATATCATCTTTACTTTTCGTTATTATATTCTGTTTATGCATACTTGCTATGCTAGGATGTGATTATTAGACATGTGATTGTTTTCATTGGTGTGTGAATGGGAAGGGCCTAGGATCTTGGATCATTCCCCACACTAGCACCTTTTTGTATCACTACTATCTTAGCATGCTTGGTAGGGTAGGGTATCAGGGGGAGGACGTGGCATTGTAGTCTATGGCCTGGCCACCAGACTCAAGCCCTATCTCTATGCCATAGGGAGCAGTGCTGGGATAGGACCTTGATACTGTGATGACATATAGGATTGGTTAGTGACGAACCCACTTGCAATCCCTCTCCAATAGGGGTGTAGGTATTAGTATAGTAGAGGGTATCAAGGGGAGGACACAGGATGGAGGAACAGCCTGCCCACCAGACTCTAGCTCTATCTCTATTCGGAGTGAGTGATGTGAGGCAATAGCAGTGTGTGATCCGTTAGGCATGCTCACACTCTCGTGCATAGAGGTGTGGAGTGCAACCTATCCTTAACAAAGCACTATGCAAGTATACCAGACCAAATGTGAATGTTATTCATTCATATTGCTTGTTGCATTGTCTGATTTTTCTTACTGAGCTAAATTGTAAGCTCACTCTTGTATATATACCATTTTTAGATGTTGATGCAGGTTATACAGTGGAAGACTTCATTGTTGCTCCAGTGTATGGAACTATTGCTGCTTTGGATGTGCAAGCAAGGGAGGACGAACATGATGCATCATACGAGTGCCCTTACTGCGTGTACCTCTAGGAGATTCTTAGTTATTTATTTTATTTCAGTTTAACTTATAAGACAATGTAATAAAGATTATTTATGTTTTGGTTTATTGGATAATTGGTTAACTATATTTTACAATGTATAACTCAGTTCATTTAATTAAAGACTTTCCCTGTATTTATTTATATTCTGATTGTGGTTAGTGTGCAATGGTTTGTATGTGTGGACACGGTCTTATTGAGATCCTGGTGTGAACCATTGGGTTAGTGGCGGTTCACTCACACTTCTGGCTCAGCTGGAATTGGGGTGTAACAATTAAAATAATAAACCTAAAGGTTTTTCCTTAATTTTTAACACTGTCTTTAATGGCATTTGTTATAAAGCCTATAAATGTATAAACGCATATTTACAACAACTTTAACGGTCTTAATGACCATAAAGCCCACAACTTTGAATTAAATTTTCAAAAGAATGCCATTAAAACATAACGTAAACAGCTCCTGTAATTACATACGGACGTTATAAAACTTGTAACGGTCGAAGCCGCAATGGCTCCCAAAACCTCGCCGAAAAAATTGCAACTCCATTGTACTAACACCGCAACACCAAAAACACTCCAAAGAGGGTTGCCGGCCTACAAAAATGCTGCTGCCACACAAGGCTGCGGCAGGTTGACCCTTGTGGGCTGCAACGGCTAATGTAGTAGGCGGCATTGCTGCTACTGGTTGTTGTTGCATACTAGACTGTGGGTCTGCAAGTGCGTGCCTGCTCTCCTGTTGGCTTGTGGGCCGGCAACCATGCCGGTGCATAACTGCTACCTGTGGGCTAGCTGGTGCCTGTGGGCTTGCTCGGCTACCACAGGCTGCCCTTGCAGGTGCCTGCAACGGCTGCATAAGCCTACTGGCTAAGGCTGGCCTGATGTGGCAGTTGACCAAAACATTGCATTTTTTTTTCTTTCTTTCTTTACGATGCCACATAGCATCTCAATGAACTTTACCAGTAGACGAGCAGTGGGAACACCGCTCTGATACCAAATGTAAGAAAATCCACAACATCCATATGCATGTCAATAGGTGGAAATAAAATTCGACATACCCGTAGTGTGAGGATCAATTCCCGCTGTCCATCGCCATCCAACCTCTATGTGTGTAGAGCACCGCCTTAGAAACATCGAACACCGCCTCTTAGCATCGCCTGAAAACCACAAGAATTAGCGACAAGGTTTCTATGTAACCACTAGTTTCTCAGACCTGAGCTCTATGGACAACTCAGAATAGTGCAAGCATTGCATAGGACCCTATCTCCCTGTATTTATATTTCTGGTTGTCTCCTCCCATAAAGGATGAACAGTCGATTTGGGTGCTACGTGTCCTTTAGATCCGACACATAACTCTCCTAAGGAGGTTACTAAAGGAATGGGTGAGGTGGCATGTGGGCCACCCACTCATAGGGACGAGGCATTGGATTTGTCGGATGAAGCATACAAAGAGAGAGAGAGAGAGAGAGAGAGAGAGAGAGAGAGAGAGAGAGAGAGAGAGAGAGAGCAGGGGAGATGTAGTAGATATTAGGCTAGTTGCAGTAGCGAAGCAGGGAGAGAGAGGGTGTGTAGTGGGCAGTGGCTATGACTGTGACCAGCGTCGGCGAAGATCTTCTCCGCTGTCATCTATGGTGATGGAACCGTAACCCTTGTGTTGCAACGGAGAGCAGGGAAGAGGGGAAAGAGAGAACCTATCGTGGCAGTCTGTCATGGACTACAATAAGGCAACTGCAATGAAAGACTAAATGACTTTCATGTCAATCCAATGATCACTAAAACGCTAGCATATAAGATTTCAGTTTGCCTTGATAGCTTGTAGATCTCCTTCTTTAAATAAAAGAAATTTTTTATCTTTTTTTTTTCCTTTTGACAACCAAACAATAAGTTTTTTTTTTTCTTTTTTATTCAAGATTCTTTTTTTTCCTCCCTTTTTGGGACATCCAAACACAACCTCAGTATCTGTGTGGGAAACTAGGTCTTTCTTTTTTTTTGTTCACACGTGTTTTGACATACAGTTAAGCCTCATGGAAGTTAAGCTTAACACAACAGTAAAGGGTGATGAACAACATTTCAATAAAGTTTTTTTTTTAGGCAACCTATTTGTTTTTATTATTATGTTTTAGAGTTATTTGTAGTTTGAAGAGAACAGAGAAAAAGGATTATACAAAAAGAGAGATGAAAGCAACTCTTTATTTCAAGTAATAGGATAGTGTATCTTTGATAAAAGCAAGAAAAGGGGAGCTTGAAGGGAAAATGGGGGTATATTAAAATCTTATACATAAGGAAAATGGGAGTACAAGAAGAATCGGTAACTGATGACTTGGAAGAGAGA
The DNA here is from genome assembly GCA_028583415.1 of Protea cynaroides. Classification (NCBI taxonomy): domain Eukaryota; kingdom Viridiplantae; phylum Streptophyta; class Magnoliopsida; order Proteales; family Proteaceae; genus Protea; species Protea cynaroides. The sequence goes on along the minus strand of CM053270.1, from coordinate 47,790,996 downwards.
ATTCCCAAATAGAAGATAGATAAAATAATGTGCAATAATATTAGTAAATTAAGCCTATCTACCACATCAAATTTATCCATTTCTTTTACCCAATAAAGTCAACTCTTTTGATATTTTAATTTTGGGCAAAAGGAGAAATTTCTTTTTTCCTTGTCCGGTCGGATCAAAATTTCTTTTTTTCCTGTCCGATCAGATCAATAACGTTACTTAGCCATGTCAATCTGTGCTCTTTCATATGGGATGTGAAATGACCATCCCACCCTTAATCATTTTAAAGTCCCATGTGAAAGGGTATAGGAAATACTATCAGAGAAGCATCTAGTTATAATTAAAGTGGTGAGTTCTTTTAATAGCTCCTTGTCTTATTTCAAAAAAGTCAAGAATTAAAAAAAAGTTTTTAAAATTATTTAAAAATAACTTGTCATGATATTTTTCAAATATACATGCCAAATAACCAGGTTTTAAGAAATAAAAAGTATGTAATACTAAAAGGGGAAAAAGATAAGGTTTCAACTTAATTTTACCACAAGAATTATCCTTGAATAAATCTTACCAAAAAAAAAAAAAAACGAATTATCCTTGCATTAAAGATTTAAAAAATTGATATTGTAGATGTTAAAAGAATTGATGATAAAATAAGATATATCAATCAAACTTTTCAAATTGGATTAAATGGAAATTTTCTTAGAAATAATTTTGGGAACACTTGGATGATTAGTTTTAAGAATTAATCAAAGAGAAAAAATTATTTATGGGAATGATCTAAATGGATATGTTGAGGGCCTGATCACACTCCAAAATCCAGATTCTGGTACCCAGATCCAAAATGGAGTAGAATCGTTTTTGGCAAACCGGTTCAGATTCTTTATTCCCACAGAGGGAACCGGCTCCAAATGGACTTCAGAATCCAAATTTTTTAAGTATCAAATAGATGTTATTTTTTTGCTCTAAAACACATTTTGGAAAAAAAAAGAACAACCCCAAACCACTATTACCACCAACCACCACTACCACCCACCACCCATCGTTGCCCACCGCCACCGCCCCACCACCAACCACCACCCACCACCACCCACCATCGTCACCACCACCACCCACCCACCGCCACCATCACCACCCACCGCCACCCGCCACCACCACCCTCCACCACCACCGCCACCACCACTACCCTAGAGTCCATAACAAAATTACATTACTAAACATGTTTCTAGTCTTAAATACTCCTGAATCATTTTGAAGCAAAAGTAGAAATTTGAACCGAAAGCAAGGAGTTCGGAGTAGAAATGTTATCAAACGGGCCCTGAAAGTCGTAGTAAAAGTTACGAAATAAATCTTGGAAGATTGGGTTCGTCTCTATGACACTGGCTTTTGTCCTTGACATAGACAAAATGAGAGGGGGAGGGGGAGCTTTTGCTTGCCGTGTAAACCTCGATGAAACCTAAGTCCGCATCATAAAGATTATCTCTTTGGAAATGGGAATGAGAAGACTTCAGTTTTAGAATTAAATATGACATCCTTTTTGGAATTTTATTGAATCTTTGAATCAGACTCAATGTTCAAGTGCACAGAATCTAACAAGGAATCGGCCCCATCTGATCAGCCTAGAATCAGCCCTTATTTCTCTAAATATTGTTTTACCTACTACAATCGACCCTTATCAACTGTGCCGACACGAGTGTTACATAGAATCGGCCCAGCTGATCTGATCCGATCCCTAAAACCATGATCAAGTTTGAATCACCTTCCCCTATTTATTCTGCCCTAAAATTTTACCCTTGAGATGGCCTAGGGTTCTATCCATAGAGTAAACCTTGGCATCTCTACTGTTTATGGAGGACCCTACTTTTATTAATAGCTGGATCAATAATAATCATCTTTTGCTTTTAATAAGTTGAGTTCTTCCTTCCATCAAATGTGGGGCCCACATCCCTAATAATCTTATTATGGAGATTGGAGATCCAATGGATACTGATTACTGACCTTTGATTTCCCCCACTCCAGAGAGATGAAGCCTCAGAAATTTCAAAATTTTGTTTTCTTTAGAATAAATAAAGGTACTACATGTGGATGACGCTTCATTCTCCATTTCAAAATCGAGCCCCCCCTAACGGCTAGATCTCTCTCTCCCCCCTCCCTCTCCCTTCTCTCTCTGTCCTGTCCTAACCAGGATTTCCACTATTTCTTATCACTTCTAAGATTTCCGTCTTTCTCTCTCCCTCTCCCCCCCTCTCTCTCTCGAATTCTATTCAGAATGAAGAGCTTCATGCAACCAAGGAATGGAATTTTGAGGACGAATCCCTCCCCTGAAACCACTTCTTCTCCAAACTCTAGTCCTTTTAAGCAAAAATCTTCTCGAAGACAGAAAGAAAATGCTCCACCATCGGATCCAAATGCATTTCCGGATTCTGCGTCGTCGTCTCCGTTGGCTGCGAAATCAGCAATGGGAAAGACCAGAAGCCCTTTGCCACCAAGACACCCAACTTCAAATTCGACTCCCCTCAAAAGGAAGCTTTGTATGGAAACAGTTCCCGAAAATGGTGTTTCAGGGGCTTCCGATTCTGGAGTAAAAGTATTTCCTTTTATTTCTTCTTTCTTTGAATTGATTTGCTGTTAATTAGATCCAGATTTGTAAACCTAGATACTTAATTGTTTGAATATTTTTAGTAAAGTGATTATCCTTCGATCGTAGAACTGGTATTTTTCTTACTTTTTGATTCTGGGTTGGTTTAAGTTTTGAAAATTTATTACTTTGATTAGGTAATAGTGCGGATACGTCCTCCACTCAAGGAGGAAGAGGAAGGAGAGTCGATAGTACAGAAAATTTCCAGTGATTCCTTTTCGATTCTTGGACAGACCTTCACGTTCGATTCTGTTGCTGACAGTAGTGCAACACAGGTGGGATTTCTTCAACTTTTTTCTTCTTTCAGAGAAGTTACTTATAATTTCCTAATTTTGCTTAGAATTAGGAAATTTGCTTAGAATTTTCCAATTTTCTTTTTGTTTGATATTTTCAGCAAGATATATTCCAGCTCGTGGGAGCCCCTTTGGTGGAGAACTGCCTCTCTGGGTTTAACAGTGCAATCTTTGCATATGGGCAGGTATTTCACCTCATCAAAACAGAAATGCTACATCTTTTTCTGCTTCTTTTCCTTTTTCGTTTTGAATTTTTTCCCCGTTAATCTTCCCAACTTTTTTTGATTGTCTAGACTGGTAGTGGAAAGACATACACGATGTGGGGACCTGCTAACGCCTTGTTGGAAGAAAATCAATCAAGCAATCAACAGGGCTTGACACCTCGTGTCTTTGAGAACCTTTTTGCACGCATACATGAGGTGAAAATTTCAGTTTTCTTCATTTTCCTTGATGTCTTAGTGAGATTATGTTACACTACAATTACAAGGCTTAAATTTTACTCTCCAGGAGCAAATTAAACATGCCGAAAAACAACTCAAGTATCAATGCCGATGTTCATTTCTTGAGGTAGCATATCGCAGTTGCTTCTTAGTTTATTCTTGCCCCAGTCTATATACCAACGATTCCCCCAGCATAATTCCTTACAACTTTCATGTGGGCAGATTTACAATGAGCAAATCACTGATTTGTTGGATCCTCATCAAAAGAACCTCCAGGTAAGTGGAATGCAGTGATTTGACTTCCACATTCCTCTTGCCTTCATTTATCTAGTTGACTGGTCTTGTTTATCGATTGTTTGGCTTGTCATCAGATTAGAGAAGATGTGAAAACAGGTGTATATGTTGAAAATTTGACAGAGGAGTGTGTATGTACAATGAAGGATGTGAAACAGCTTTTGATAAAGGTAGCATAGCCGGTCTTGATTTTGAAGCTTAGTTACAACGTCATACTCTCTGGTTTCTGCAGCTTTAATTCGTTATTACTTTTACTGAGGAAATAAACTTCTAGGACAATGTTCATAAAGTTGGTTCTAATTCAATAATTTGCCCTATGAATATCGTTAACTTTATATTCATGTATATTTTATATCCTACTTTTTATAAAGTTGAAAGATGTAAAATTCTTCTTATAATTTAATACTCAAATTTTCTACATGTGAGTTCTTGATAGTAGTTTTTTTTTTCTAGGATTTGTTCTTCTCTTTTTTAGATCTCTTAATTCATAAAGATACCCACCATACATTCTGAAGGTTGTTTCTATGTTTTTGGTCCATCACTGTATTATCTGTAGTTGATTGGGTATGATGAGCTAAATGACCTTCACAATTGTAACTATTATGCATAAATGTTAAAGCAGACTTCCGAAATTTTATTTTCTTCCATATAGTGAAGTTTGTGATTGGCTTTTAAGGCAGTTAGGATTCTGAAAATATCAGAAGGAATAAATGATGAGACAATTATTTTCTATGTTATCAGTTTGGGTGAAGTACCTTTACTTTATGGGATTCACAACTAACGGTGGGAAAAAGTAGAATTTACATATAAATCTTTATGGAGAAGTCTAGAGGCATTTATATAATGGGAACTCCTCTACTTTCTGAATTTTGGCATGTTGACCTTGTAATTCATTGTACACGCTGACTCTTTTATTTAGACATAACTTTATTTGATGTACGTCTTACCTCGAACTACTTGTATGCCATATATTTAATATTCTCATACATCAATTGATTGTTGTTACTTATATCAACAAACAAGAGAAGTTAATCTTATCAACAAACAAGAGAAGTTAATCTTTCCATATGTAAGTTAATAAAAACATGTACATAAATTGATAAACAAGGCATAAAGTTATAATCAACTTAATGTTAACATCTCAAACTGATGGTGCAAGAAAATTTCCTCTTATAAAATAAGTTGTAAAAGAGAGGCAGGTAGGAAAATATAAGATTCATACAGGAAATTGTAATATATTGTCCTTGACTTGAAAACTATAATATATTATCCTTAGATTCAATAGTCATTTTGCTAGAAATCTTGAATATTTTGATCTGAGATGAAGTGTGAGTTCTTGATAGTAGTTTTTTTTTTCTAGGATTTGTTCTTCTCTTTTTTAGATCTCTTAATTCATAAAGATACCCACCATACATTCTGAAGGTTGTTTCTATGTTTTTGGTCCATCACTGTATTATCTGTAGTTGATTGGGTATGATGAGCTAAATGACCTTCACAATTGTAACTATTATGCATAAACGTTAAAGCAGACTTCCGAAATCTTATTTTCTTCCATATAGTGAAGTTTGTGATTGGCTTTTAAGGCAGTTAGGATTCTGAAAATATCAGAAGGAATAAATGATGAGACAATTATTTTCTATGTTATCAGTTTGGGTGAAGTACCTTTACTTTATGGGATTCACAACTAACGGTGGGAAAAAGTAGAATTTACATATAAATCTTTATGGAGAAGTCTAGAGGCATTTATATAATGGGAACTCCTCTACTTTCTGAATTTTGGCATGTTGACCTTGTAATTCATTGTACACGCTGACTCTTTTATTTAGACATAACTTTATTTGATGTACGTCTTACCTCGAACTACTTGTATGCCATATATTTAATATTCTCATACATCAATTGATTGTTGTTACTTATATCAACAAACAAGAGAAGTTAATCTTTCCATATGTAAGTTAATAAAAACATGTACATAAATTGATAAACAAGGCATAAAGTTATAATCAACTTAATGTTAACATCTCAAACTGATGGTGCAAGAAAATTTCCTCTTATAAAATAAGTTGTAAAAGAGAGGCAGGTAGGAAAATATAAGATTCATACAGGAAATTGTAATATATTGTCCTTGACTTGAAAACTATAATATATTATCCTTAGATTCAATAGTCATTTTGCTAGAAATCTTGAATATTTTGATCTGAGATGAAGTGGGAAATGGAAAACTCACCTGCATTTTAATGTTCAAGACTATTTATCATTTGAATTAAGTAATTCTCTTTTCCGTCAAACCTGGCAGTAGACATCTATGTAATCCTCAATGTTGTTTCGTACTTTCATATTTATTTTGAGAAATTATAGATCCGCAATGATTTTGAACTCTTCTTTTGGGGGTTGTCTAACATCGTTCTCACCACCATGCATGATGATACAGGGATTATCAAACAGGAGGACTGGTGCAACAAGTATAAACACAGAGAGTTCTCGTTCACATAGTGTTTTCACTTGTGTCGTCGAATCACGTTGCAAGGTAAATTTTACTTCAAATCAATTTAAAAAGTAGATGTTTGTCTTCTTAATTTCTGAGCATGAATTTAAGCCACTGTACATCTGTAATGTTACTTCAGGTGGATTACTAATCTGGCATCAACAACTGCTCACTAATTTTCCATAGCCTATTATTACTGATATAAGTTCACAATGCCAGATTAAGTCTGACGTAAATTATATATGACAGAGCGTGGCAGATGCTCTAAGCAGCTTCAGGACTAGTAGAATAAATCTTGTTGATCTTGCTGGATCAGAAAGACAGAAGTCAACAGGGGCAGCAGGGGAACGCTTGAAAGAAGCAGGGAATATTAATCGATCCCTTTCACAGCTTGGGTATGTCCTTAGACCTTTTTCGTGAACCCGTTGTGCAGAAAAGCCACTTCTAAGAAGGATTCCAAAGAAGCACTCCATCTATACAGAGAAGAAACCTGCTTTCCTTCCATTTGGAAGGCTGAAGTGGCAGATCCAGACCATCCATCTGATGAGCATTTGTCCATATCTGCCTCAAAAGCACCTGTTTTGAGCTTTTCTAAGAAGGATTCCAAAGAAGCACTCCATCTATACAGAGAAGAAACCTGCTTTCCTTCCATTTGGAAGGCTGAAGTGGCAGATCCAGACCATCCATCTGATGAGCATTTGTCCATATCTGCCTCAAAAGCACCTGTTTTGAGCTTTGTTTAATGAGTGGCTTTTCTTTTGATTTTTCTTTTCCCTTATAACATGGAAAGAAGAGAGAATATTTTTGCCACATGATAGATTGGGCTGCAACCTAATTTGGTCTGCCATCTCAGCTACCATGTGACAATCATCAAGAAACAGGATTCTAAAACCTGCTTCAAAGAGTGAAGGAGGACCTCTCATGAACCAAAAGTGGAGTATTTAAGACAAGGGTGTATTTAAAATAATTTTTTTTCCTGTACCAACTTATTTTGAACTTTAAAGTGCGTAATCTGGGTACTATTTAGTATCTTCCCATATATGAAAATGTTTCTAGTGACACAACAGATTCATTGGATCCAAATCTGATTAACATTTATTGTGCAAATCTCAGGAACCTGATAAATATTCTTGCTGAAGTATCCCAAACTGGAAAGCAAAGACATATCCCTTACAGGGATTCTAGGTTGACATTCTTATTACAGGAATCCCTAGGTGGCAATGCAAAATTAGCAATGATTTGTGCCATTTCTCCTGCACAAAGGTAATATTTGAGATCCTTCTTGCCGTCACACTTCTTTCTTTCTGGAATTGAATGTTCATGTAGGTTAATAATGCAATGCAGCTGTAAGAGTGAAACGCTCAGTACATTGAGATTTGCACAGCGTGCTAAGGTCATTAAGAACAAGGCTGTTGTTAATGAAGTAATGCAGGATGATGTGAATGTATTGCGAGAAGTGATACGCCAGCTAAAGGTATTATCTTAGGCTTTATTACTTTTTCCTTTTTGTTTCTCTTAAAAGACTTGGACTTCTCTCTATGTGCAACATCAGAACTCATGAAGTTGGATAACATACTCAACAGGATGAGCTTCTACGAATGAAGGGAAATGGTAAATCAACAGATACTAATGGAGGTTATTCTACGGGATGGAATGCCCGTAGAAGCTTGAATCTCTTAAAGTTTAGCCTCAACCGCCCGATGACATTACCTCATGTTGAAGATGACAGTGATGAGGAGATGGAAATCGACGAGGAAGCTGTTGAGAGGCTCTGCATTCAAGTGGGTCTACAATCAGCTGGCTTTGAAGAACATAATATTAATGATCAGAGTAAGCTACAAACTTGTCAGTCAGGCTCACAAGTTGAGGCTTGCAAAGAAAGCATTCTCAGGGAGGAAAAGCAGAATGATCCTGTGGGAATTGGATGTGGCAGTGATCTAGCTTCTGAAGAAACTGATGTTCAAATGGAAGAATGTCAATTAACAGAAATGGAATCCGAAGAAGTTCATAAGCATGAACTTATTAGTGGTTACATAGAACCTGTGGTCCAAGCCGTTGACTGTCCTAAGTTTGATGGACTGAACCATCAGAGTCCAGCAGAGAACAATGATACAGAGGGCTCTACCAGGCAGGCCATTCAGGAGAAACTACTTGTGTCTTCATCAGACTGTAAATTGTCAAATGGATTGCCAGGCAATGCTGATGAGGAGAAATTCTCAGCAGATGTTTCCATTGGTGGAGGTTTGGCAAACATTTTTATTGCAGATCTGCCGCATAATTCTCCCATAAGCTCTCCAAATTCTGTTATTCCTTCTAACCTAAGCATAGTGCCCTGCGAAAATTCTATAGTTCTTCAGTCCCCAACATTGAGTGTTTCACCTAGAGTCAATAACAGCAGCATGAAAGGTTTTAAGACAACATCAATGTTGTCATCTTCTCAGAGGAATCTGAAAGAAAACAATAGTTTAGATCCAGAGGATCTACATCTGTCATTTGCTCCCTCCACAAAAACAAGCAAGAATTCTCTTTCGTCAACTGAATACCTTGCTGCTAGTCTTCATCGTGGTCTTCAGGTTATTGATAACCACATCCAGAGTTCAGCTTTGAGGAGATCTACATTCAGATTTTCATGTAAACCTGTGGATATGAAGCCACTTTTACCAGTTGACAAGGTTGATGTGGGTGTGCAAACTCTTTTTCGAGATCCAGGACCACTGCAGGTTGATTCATCAGCATTTGTGTGCAGTAAGTGTAAGAGCAGAGCTTCTCAAGTGGAGTCCAAAGAGGCCAATGATTGCTCAGGCCTACAGTTAGTTCCTGTTGATGGATCAGACTATGCTGAAAATTCCAGGATGCAAGTTCCAAAGGTATGTCCGGGAGCATCAACAATTTCCATTTTAAGTATCATCATTGGTTTTATTGTTTGAATTGATGGAGTCTCTTGGCATACCTCCTGCAGGCAGTGGAAGAGGTCAATGATTGCTCAGGCCTACAGTTAGTTCCTGTTGATGGATCAGACTCTGCTGAAAATTCCAGGATGCAAGTTCCAAAGGTATGTCCGGCCATTTTAGGTATTGTCATTGGTTTTATTGTTTGAATTGATGAAATCTCTTGGCATACTGCAGGCAGTGGAAAGGGTCTTGGCAGGAGCCATCAGGAGAGAAATGGCAGTTGAAGAGTACTCTGCCAAGCAAGCCACTGAAATCATGCAATTGAATCGTCTTGTATGTCTACTGTAGATTCCAGCTTCTAAGGGATAATTTTTCCCTACTTACTTAGTATATTACTCTTATCTTTAACTTCAATCCACAGGTTCAGCAATATAAACATGAGAGGGAATGCAATGCCATAATAGAGCAGATGCGGGAAGATAAAATTATTCGTCTTGAAAGCCTCATGGATAGCATTTTACCTACCGAGGAGTTTATGGAGCAAGAATTAGTTTCACTTATGCATGAACATAAGGTATGTTCTGAATATTGCTATGATGTAAAAATATTGTTTAGTCATGGTAAAATGATTACTGGTAAGTTTTCAAAACATGCTTGTTTTGTTTCAATGATCTTACTGGTAGGTTTTTAAAACATGCTTGTTTTGTTTCATACATGGCATTTGTATTTTGAAAAAATAAAAATAAAAATTGTGCACATGGATGGTATGTTCTGAATTTTAATATGATGAATGCATATCGCCAGGAGTTGTGTTAGCATGATCCTATAATCCTAGTTAGTTTCCAAAACATGTTTGTTTTGTTTAAAAAATAATAATTGTGCATGGATTGGTGGAAATTTCATCCTTCTGTTTTTACTTTCTTGAAATTGTTATGGCAATTTTCTATGTTTGCTTATGTCAATTTTTTATGTTTGCTACTCCCTTTCTTGTTAAGTTGCCAAAAATAATACACATGCATGGACTGTAACAGCTTCTTAAAGAGAAATATGATAACCATCCTGAGGTTTTGAGGACAAAAATTGAGTTGAAAAGAGTACAAGATGAGCTGGATGGCTATAGAAACTTTTTTGAAATGGGTGAGAGGGATGTGCTGTTGGAAGAGATCCAACATTTGAGGAGTCAGCTACAGTATTATATAGACTCTTCACCAATGCCTTCTCGTAAACAAAGTCCTTTGTTACAGTTGACCTACTCATGTGCGCCCACTTCGGGTCCTTTGTGTGTAATTCCTGAGTCAAATGAGGAAAATGCCAATGAGAGGTCCGAACAGGAGAAGCATCATTCTTCTTGTGTTGCAGACATAACTGAAGAAAGTGCCGAAGAGAAATTTGAACAGGAGAGGCGTTGCTGGACAGAGACAGAGAGTAAGTGGATCTCTCTTTCTGAAGAATTGAGAATTGAATTGGAAGCAAGTCGCTCTCTTGTTGAGAAACAGAAGCAGGAACTTGATGGTGAAAAGAGATGCTGTGAGGAGCTGAAGGAAGCATTGCAGATGGCAATACAGGGGCATGCACACATTCTTGAACAGTTTGCGGAGCTTGAGGAGAGGCATATTGCATTGCTTGCAAGGCATCGAAAGATCCAGGAAGGGGTAGCAGATGTCAAGAAAGCTGCTGCAAAAGCAGGAGTAAAGGGTGCTGAATCCAAGTTCATCAACTCTCTAGCTTCTGAAATTTCAACCTTAAAAGTGGAAAAAGAGAGGGGAATGCGCTACTTAAGGGATGAGAATAAAGGACTTCAAGCTCAATTAAGGGACACTGCAGAGGCAGTACAGGCTGCTGGTGAGCTACTTGTGCGTCTTAAAGAAGCAGAAGAAGCTGCTGCCATTGCCCAGGTGTGTAAATTGGATTTAGTTTATTTACATGTGTTGTGCATGTGAGTTTGTGTGCGGAATGTGTTCCTCTGTGTTTGATTACACATACCTCAGAACCGAGTTTTGCCTGGAGCATATCTAGATTGGATCAACCTACTCATAGTTCTTTTGTTGGCCAACAATTAGGTTCCCTTTCATTTCTTTTCTTCCCATATTTGAGAAGTATATATGAGCACATGTTTGATTATCTTCCTCAGAGCCATCATCTCCCTTAGTGATCCCAGTTTTTGTTTCCAGTTACTGAGAAGGCAGGATTCATGAAAATATCCTCAACTATTTACAACTGAGTTAGAAATTTATGGCAAATGAAAGTTCGGTAGTTTGGATTTTAGTTGCACTGATGCTTTGTCACTTCCTATTTGGCAGAAACGAGCTGTAGAGGCAGAGCACAAGGCTGAGAAGGCCTACAAACAGATCGATAAATTGAAGAAGAAACATGAATCAGAGATAACTACTACAAATCTGCTCCTTCCAGAATCTCAGCTACCTAAAGAAGCATTGAGACCTGTTTTTGATGATTCTAACTTTGCCAGATATGATGGAGGGGAGTCCCTTAGTGTTGCTGGTGATCAGCAATGGAGAGAAGAGTTTGTACCTCTTTACCACGGAGAAGATGGTGAGCTCTCAAAAATAGCAGAGCCTTCATGGTTCTCTGGGTATGACCGGTGCAACGTATAAGAGAAATATAACACAAATTCATGTATCAATACCTTGGTTGAGAGTAATGAAAGATTGGTAGCATAGTATTCTACCATTTGTGTGTTGATCTCTTCCACTTGTAGCCTTGCTTTTCTGGGTCAGGAACCCAATTCTACAGGTCTGAGCTGTGTGTAGAACTCACTATGCTTCTTATAAAAAGTAAAGTGACAGATCTAGCAATGGTCCCAACTCTCAGTTTGGAGATTATCTGAACCAAGAACAACTTGAAATGATCATCCCCTAACCAAGTTTCTTTATATGTTTCAATGTTCCATTAAGTTTGTAAATAATGCATTTATCATGGAGAAAAGAAAATAATGCATAATCTAATGATTATCTCTTGATGTAAGATGCCGTAAACACCTCATTTTGTCACCTTGAGAATGTTCACAGTAATGATGAATTGAGCTTTAAACAAATCACCTCAAAATAGTAGAATGAAGTGGCCTAGTAAAATTACTAAAATGCCACTGGGAAGGTTGACTGGTCAAAACTTGTCAAATGACCTTGAAATCGGTCAAAATATAAGTGAGTTTCTTTATTAATACCAAAGTATTTGATAATATTGTAATTTTGTTTATTTATTTAGTATTTGTTTCATATTTAGTTGGGTTTTTCTTATTATTAGTGTGACATCTTCTGTAAATTCTGGTTTTATTGTTTGAGTTTATTTTCTGTTACTTTTTCTTTGCTTAATCTATTATTAAATGTGTAGGTCCTTCTGTAGTGTTTGCGTTCTCATAATTAATTATCCTATCATTTTTTTTTTGGTAAAACGAAATTCAATTCCATAAAAGAACGGGTTACAACCGTAGCTTCAGCCAAACACAGATCCTGAAGCCATGGTACGGAAACAGGCCAGTGGAACATCCCCGCCGACGCCACAGCTTTCCTTGCTAGGGTATGTGCTACCAAATTAGCTTCCCTAGAAATAACAGAGAAAGTGACCGTACAAGAAGATGCAAGAGCAAGGATATCCTCCTTTAATAGTTGTAAGTCAACCAGACATGGATTATGAGGGTTCTCAAGACAATGTATAAGAGGAGCAGAGTTTGATTCAACAATTGAAGAAGGAAACCCCTGCTGGATAGCAGTGTGAAGAGCTGACCTCAAAGCAACTGCTTCCCCTATAAAAGCCGAAGGAACCGAGACTTGTTGAGAAACAGCAATAAGAGGGTTACCAGAAGAGTCTCGAAAAACAATACCAATACAGCTCAAATGATCCTCTTCATTGAAAGCCACATCAGAATTAATCTTCGTCACACCAACCGGAGGGAGTCGCCAAACTGATGATGAAGTCGAATTAGGAATGGCATCCATGGACTGTAAATAACCAGGATAGGCTCTAACAAACCCATCACAAGCAATACCAGCCTTCTGAAATACCTCTACAGAACTCCAATTCTTAATCTTGAAATAAAATTCATTTCAACTTAACCACCGATACCAATAAATGAACGATGCAAAAACCCAAGCACACCTAGCTTTTGTCTTAGATAGCTGAAATAAGGAATCCCGACTATGAATCCATTGAGAGAGAAAAATCTGTGTCCTCTGGAATCTTGAGAGAAAGTGGAGAACCAAACCACACTGCTTTGGCATACGGACAATGGAGTAACATATGGTCAATGGACTCAACATGATCTCCACAGCGCCAACATGAAGGGTCAAGAAGAACATGACGAGAGTGAAGATCAGCACCTGTTGCCAACCCCTGCGCGCACGCCCTCCAAAGAAATGCCTTGATCTTAGGCAATGTCTTACAAGACCAAATTCTCCTCCACACCAAAGTTGGGATGCATTTCCAGCGAGCTAATTTTGAAGAGGAAGCCTACTCTTGCTCTTGAATCTCAAAATAGTTCGATATAAGATGATATGCTGACTTGACAAAAAAAATTTCCATGCTTATCACCATGCCAAACATGACGATCTTCACGAGGAAATAAGCTTAATGGAATTTTAAGTATAGCTTGCTGCACATCTAAAGGAAAAAGTCTCTCGAACACTTCCCTTTCCCAAGTTCTCAGAGTTGGATCAAAGGTTAGCAACCAAAAATTCAGAACAGTTCAGTGGCTTAAAGGAGGTCTACAATTCTTCAAAGATGGGATCCATGTATCCTTCCAAATCCTAATTTTAGTGCCCAGCCCAACTTGCCAAACAATGCCAAAGATGAGAAATTCCCTACCTCCAAAAGACTTCTCCAAAACCAGGAAGGATGGCTTCCTAAAGAAGCATTGAGAAAATCTATTCGTGGGAAATAAATGGATTTAAGTAACATTGTCGCGACCCAATCCTGTACAAGGTATGAGTACAACCCTCGCAGGTGTTGGTCTAATGACTGACCAAAAAAATTAAAACTCAAACTTTATATCATAAAAATAATCCATCTCAAACCAATTCAGCATAATATAACTTTTAACGCTACTGGTGGCAATCTAATGTGTATCAAATAAAAAGACAATTATCCTTGAAATTAAACCTCAAATCCTTATACAACCAATCTAGAAATTTGACACTTGTAACTAAAATGTAAGGATGAATCCATGTGTCCTCTACGCTTCCTCTTGTTCCCCTTCAGCCACCTCATCATCTGTAATGTCATTGTAAGGGAGTGAGCTCAGTAGCCCATTAAAACAGAATATTACAGGAATACAATAAAAAAGGTAAACAACGAATCAATTCAATTCTTGAACGCAAGAAAACTCGATTTCCAATTTATCCTAACATATTCACACTTATTTTCTATCATTTTAACACTTACATTTGTTTCCACTTCTAGCTAACTGCTATGAATAACTAGTAGCCATCATTTTAGTAGAGAGTTTACCACAACCAAAACATATTCCCAGTCATCCGTTCATGACTCCACTTTTATTCAACTGTAGCATAACGGATGAGACTCAGATGAAAATAACTCTCCATCCTGTTGCCCTCATTTACTCTCTATTAGATTCAATATGTAACTGATTTCCTCTTTCTCTCTACATTCTCAACGTTCTTCTTTATCATATGACAAACCATGATTAAAATATGCAACTCTTAAAAATAAAACACGGAAAACACTCACACTTACTTTCTATCATCTTAACATCTCTACATTTATTTTTATTTCTAACCAACTGCCATGAATAACTAGTTACCATTGTTCTATTAGAGAGTTTAGTACAGCCAAAACATATTCTTGGTCATCCATTCATGACCCCCACTCTCATTCATCAGTGGTGTAACGGATGGGACTCAGATGGCAATGACTCTCCATCCTATTGTCATCACTTACTCTCTAATAGACACAAAATGTAACTAATTACTCCTTCTCATTACATTTTTAACATTCCTCTCTTTCTTATGTGACAAAACATTATTAAAAGATGCAATTTTTATAAGTGAATGAAACAAAATGAAACCATATTTTCTCTCAACACATTCACGTAAATACTAAATCATATGAACAATAATGAACAACAAGAACAACAATTAGCCACATATCAAATAATTAAACAGTACCAAAGCATAAGGCATAAGTTAATAATTCGGTGTCACCCTAGTGGTATACATCTGTAACATTCCACTTACCTCTTTCCTTTGCACACACATTGATCGTTTTTTTAATGGTCAATAATGCAACTTAAGTATTATGAATTTTACTATTAATAATCATGTACCAACTAACCAAACAGTACCTAAATCACCCATATAGTCCACTTCTAGACCCTTCGGACTAGGTTCCTAAACAGTGTACAAACCTGTGTAAACACTTTTATATATATTAGTATGTAACTTAGTGTATAAGTCAATATTAAAATCAATGTAAGAAATCAGTATTAAAAATTAGTATTAAAATCAGTATTAAAAATCAATATTAAAATTAATATTAAAAATTAGTATTAAAATCAATATTAAAATCAGTATTAAAATTCAATATTAAAATCAATATTAAAATCAGTATTAAAAATCAGTCTTCAAATTAGTAATAAAATCATTATTAAAATCACTATTAAAATTAGTATTAAAAATTAGTATTGAAATCAGAATAAAAAAATAGTATCAAAATCAGTATTGAAAATCAATATTAAAATCAATATTAAAAATCATTATTAAAATCAGTATTAAAAATCAATATTAAAATCAGTATTAAAAATCAATAATAAAATAAATATTTAAAATCAGTATTAAAATTAAAGAAAAATTTCATATAGATCCCAATAAGTATTGATAACATCATCTACTACCCATAAATTTGGAAAATCATCAACTACCACTCATAATTTTTGCTTCATTAATCAAAGAGGTCCAACTTGTTAACAGAGTCTTGGTAGATGCTAATGTCAGTTGAAATAGAACTTTTCATGGATAATACTTCCCTTAGAATAAAGGCAAAAGATCATTTTACCCTCCATTCATATTTTACCCAACTCAAGAAAGCCATTCCATCCCATTGCTTCCAACGCTCTGTCCTTCGTTCCTTCTCCTATGTAGTCTACGATCTCACCATCGTCTCCATCTTCTACTACATCGCCACAACCTACTTCCACCGCTTCCCAACTCATCTCTCCTCCATCACCTGGTCCATCTACTGGGCAATCCTGGGCTCTGTCATCAATGGCATCTGGGTCATCGCCCATGAATGCGGCCACCACGCTTCATCGACCGTCAATGGCTCGATGGCACAGTAGGTCAAAGTTCTTTCTTGATTCAAGACTTCAGCCATCTTAGTTCACTGTTTCTTTCATTTACCTTTCTTTCTTCCCTAATTCCGTGGATCGGATTGAGGTTGCGAATAATTCGTTCGATCAATTGGGATTTCTTGGGCTCTTCTGTTGTCACCTACTTGCAAAGAGTCTTGATTTCGTCAATCAATTGGGATTTCAGGTGTTTTCTACGCCGATGCCTACAATAGCGTCACAGCTAGGTGGGAGCATGTGGTCGCACAGAGACAATCTCAGAGCTACGCATGAAGACCTATACCTGATGAGAAAAGAGGCTTCACTCTTCGAATCAAGAAGAAAGATAAGTCCTTAATCCTTGATCCTTGACCCTTCTTCCTCACATCCCTGTGCTTCTCAAGCTTGGATCCATAATAGCTACTAGAATACATGCCTCGCTCAGCCGTCACAAACTCATAATCCACATTTCTTTCCTCGTACAGCATCTGAATCTCGCGGTGGAACTGAGCAGCCTTTGAAAGGTCCAATTTCTCAGGTTCAAAGGTAGCTGTTAGGGAATTATGCCACGCTCGCTATATCACCTCGACACGTAGGACTCGACCTTTCGAGCCATGTGGAGATCCCCTATTCGACGCCAGAAAGCTCCTCCACCAATTCAAACACAAGAGCAAAGGGCAAAAGCGGTATTTGGAAAAATATGCACTATTCACTATAAATAGGGCAAATCCAGAGATTTCAGGTAGAAGAATATTTATTACTCACTGCTCATTCTTGAGATTAACGCTCTGACACCTGGGATGGAGAATCTCATCGTACCCCACACATATTTCTAGAATATCTTCGTGGGCTCGACACTGAGCCCACTGACTGTTCACAGAGCCCTAACTTTGGCATCGGAGTGGACCCGGGGCATCCGGCCCGCCTCCCCTTGCCTTTTCTTGTCTTCCAGGTCTAGTCAGCTCGGTGGACCCACAGGACGGAAGAGGGCCGAAACAGTTTGGCGCCCACCGTGGGGCATTGAGATTTAACGTCAACAGATTAAAAGCCAGAGAGAAGTCTTAAGTTATGAGTCCGAGAAGAACCCGAAGCCAGATGGTTAGTCCCAACCCCCCTATGATCGATCAACGGGTAAATCCCGAAGAAGGAGATAGGTCCGAAATGCGACCTAGCAGGGACCGAGGAAAACGTGTGGCTGACCTAGCACCCGCGCACGAATCCTTTGTCACATATGAACAGTTTGAGACCGTAGCACAACAGCTTGCAGTGCTAACACGGTTTGTACAAGGGTTACAACCACCAGTCACAGAAGCTACATCTCATCCCCCCATCGGAGTCGTCCCACCGGCAGACCCGCATAGAGACTGACCTCCCAGAGAACCCAGTCACCACTTGGGGCAAAGCGGAGCTCGACCCGCGAGACGAGGAACCAGCGCTTGCCCTGTCCCAGAGTTGAGTGGGACGGGATCAACGTCGCAGCACGGAAGAATCCCTGCTCAAGAAAGGCTCGACCCTCAGCCTGGAGCAGCACCTCGACTAGATGAAGACGCTATGGATGAGCTTTTGGTTCCACGGCATATAACGCTACCAGAGGTTGTCATGGGTGCAGACAAACCAAGTGCTCCCATGGACCCAGAGGTAGCAGCAACAATAGCGGACCAATTAACAGCATTGCACCGAAAGGTCGAGACCATGGAGAAGGCCGGAGTCGCACAGGACAAAGATAGGGATTATTCAACAGATAACCCTCTGACCCACATTATCATGAGGGTCCCCTTACCCAAGCGGTTTACCATGCCGCCGGTAGATTCCTATGATGGATCCACAGATCCCGTCGACCATCTGAACAATTTCGTGGGCGCGATGGTCCTCCATGCGAACCCTGACGCCATCATGTGCAGAGCCTTTCCCCTTACACTAAAAGGCGTGGCTCAGATGTGGTTTAACAACCTACCACCGTGGTCTATTGACTCTTTTAAGACCATGGAGAAACTATTCAGAATGCACTTCCAAGGAAGTAGGGTGCAGCAGAAGACAAGCGCACACCTGATGAATATGAGACAGAGGTCCGGTGAAACCCTAAGAGCCTTCTTGGCCAAATTCAACCTCGAAGTGCTACAAGTGAAGGACATCGACGAGGCAGTTCACTTTGCCACGTTGAGAGCAGCGGTCACTGACCCAAAGCTCAGATTCTCTATAGCTAAAAAGGAACCAGCAGACTTGCAGGAACTCTTGGCACGATGCGAGAAGTTCGCCACTGCCAACAAAATCTAGGAAGCCAGCAAAGGCTTAGTTGATGCTCCACACAAGCGAACGGATGAGAGGCAAGACCTTACATGGCCGGGAGAGAACAAGAGGTCGAGAAGAGAAGAAGCACGGGCTAGAGGGTTACTCCAGAAAAAATTCAGTGATTATACCCCACTCAACCGGTCCCTCGGGGACGTGTACACCCTCATCGCTAATGACGGGTATCTTCAGAGGCCCCAGAAGATCGTGACAGAAGCAAGAAGGAGAAACCCAAACAAGTACTGCTAGTATCACCGAGACATCTGCCACACTATCGATGAATGTCAAAACCTACAAGCAGAGATAGAAGACCTCATCCAATGAGGGTATTATAACCAGTACGTGGATCATAATGCTCCGAGAGTTTCGGCTACTGCAGGTGAGGATCGCAGAAGACAACCTCCCCCACCTCGGGCGAGGACTCTAGAGAGAGCCGAAAAGGCAAGAAAAAAGAGAACCCAGGAAGGGTGAAAGAAGAGAAGTTCGAAGAGATCCTCCTAGGGAGGACAGAAGAAGAGATAGGGCAGCTGAGCCCCGATACCAAGAAAGGCACCACGGTCAGGAGCCTGCTCAACATGCAGAGAGAAGAGAAAGAGGACCCACTCTGGCACATCGAGACATCGGTGTCATCCTTTTCCAGTTCGCTCGCACCCACGGCAGATACATGAACAAGACAGAGTACTGAATTCATTGGAAACTCAGGGGAGGACAAGGCTGAGGACTGACCCTAGATTGCCAAGGTGACGCATGGACCAGACACGGCCGCTGTCTCCATTGTACGTCATCGATCCACCTTCAACGGAGGACATACCTTATGAATGCGTATACATGGTCAGGCATGCCAGACCCAGATGTAGCCCAAAGGTTAGCCAGGGCATTTGTAAGACCCGCACTCCGTAAACCCGGTCTAAACCTTGGTTTTGATGTCGTGAGAGGTCTTTCGATCATCACCGGGCCAGACGGGACGAGCAGATGACAAACAGGTATGAAATCGGACCAAAGACGATCAAATCAACATGATTTTATGTTGACCGATCGATGGTACCGGTCGACCGGTCAGGTCTGCGCAGCTAAGTATGGAAATCTGGAAATTGACTTCTGAGGGTCCCACTTTCCTGATTTCAAATTCTAAGACTTTCCTAATCCTAATAGGGTTACTAAATCCTAATTCTAGCCTATATAAACACCCTTAAGCCTCCTCAAATCCTTTCCATTGTCTCTCACAAACCCTAGAGAAGAGAAAGAGGTTGGAAAGGAGAAGGAGCTAGGAAGAAGAAGAAGGTGCCGCCATTACCGTTCGACGACACTCACGCTACGCCAGTCAACGGTAAGTGTTTGAATCAATCTTCTTACCCTATGTTAGTTGTGTGGGTGGATCAATACCGTGCAAAGTAGGTATTGATCTAAAACCCTAAATTGGCCAATAAACCCTAAGTTGCCATCAAACCCTAGATTCGAGTTTCGAGATGATATTCATTGGAACGAGACTTGAATGAGTTGGGGATAACTCTAACTCCAAGATTAGACTTAGAATGGATAGGAGAAACCTTGGAAATCCATGGAGGATGATCGACGGCAGTCGAAAAACCCATGTATGGTCTTTCGGAGACAAACCGGTGGACTATACCGGTTGCACACAGTGCGACCGGTATGTTGCCACCGGTATCCCTCGGGAGGCTGGTCTGTGGGGACCGGCTGACCATACCGGTCGCCAGTCTTTCCCACAGAGCTGCGACCGGTACATGCCACCGGTCAGCTCTGTGAGTGTATTTTTGTAACCATATTGGTTTCCGACCAACATGAAACCCTAAACAATATATTCTAATGAAACCCTAATAACATTGTAGGACTTTGTGACTTTCCATTTGCATCTTGCGACGTGGAGCAAACTAACAAACGAGCGTCAGGTAAGGGAATCTGACCTAAACCTAATAATTAATGGACAGTAAGTTGTTGTTAATCGCCTGATTATATGTGATGTGATGTTTGTGCATATTCACATGCCATCTTTTAATTTCAGTTACTATTACTGTTCATGCATTGTTAGGATGCGATTGTTAAGCATGTGATTGTTTTCGTTAGTGTGTGGAGTGGGGCATAGGCCTGTGATCGCTCCTTACACTAGCACCTTTTGTAGTATTCTATCTTAACATGCTTGGTACGGGTGGGGCATCAGGGGAAGGTCGTGGTACGGTGGTCTCCGATATTGATGTTGGCCTGGCCATGGTTATGTGGCACTGTGGTCTCCGAGTCGACGCTGTCTTGTCCACGATGCTTTAGCTCTATCTCTATGCCGTAGGGAGTTATGTTGGGATAGGGTCTACCTGCGTATTGTTTCTATCCTAGTGGGTTAGTTGCGGATAGGGCATCAGGGGAGGTGTGGGAATGCCTTAGCTCTATCTCTATGCCGTAGACGGCTGTGCTGGGATAGAGCATACATTGATGACATATAGGATTGGTTAGTTGCGAGCCTAGTTTGCGAGCCCTGGCCAGTAGGGGCTTAGGTACTGCTATGAGTAGAGCATCAGGGGAGGTACGGGGGTATCTTAGCTCTATCTCTATTCCATGATGGGTGCATGTGGGCCAATGGGGGTGTGATCCATAAGGTGCCACACACTCGTGTATAGAGGTGCGGGGGCCACCAAACCTTTCTATAGCACATTGTAAACTTAAAACCAGACCACAGCATAAAATGATTGTTATTCATGCATAATATTGTGAAACTGTCTGATTGTCTTACTGAGCTAAGTTGTGAGCTCATCCCTTTGTGTACACATTGTTTTAGATGTTGATGCAGGTTACACTGTTGACGACTATGTGAACGCTCCGGCGTATGGTGACGTTGCTGCTTTGAGTGTACAGGCAGGAGAGGACGAGCATGACGCTTCATGCAAGTGCCCTTTCTACGTGTACCTGTGATCGGATTTTTGTTTATTCATTTCAGTTATTTTCGTTTGATATTAAAGGGATGTAAAAGATATTTATTTTATGTTTGGATTTGAATAATTGGATACTTATTTAATTATCAATAGATACTCAGTTCATTCTATTTTAAAGACTTCTGCTGTACTATTATATTCTGATTGTGGTTATGTATGATGGTTTGTATGAGTGGACACGGCCTATTCGAGATCCTGGTGTGAACCGTTGGTTCAATGACGGTTCACTCACACCATTCTGGTTGGATCAGAATTGGGGTGTGACAGCATTCCCAGCGCAGCGATGATCAACCCAGGGCACGGTGAGAGTCCGTCAAGCTGCCGACCTACATTGGCCGAGACGGCCAGCTCGGCCACGGATGACAATATAAAAATTGACCGACCTCGATTGGCCGAGGCGATCACCTCGGACTCAGAAGACTCAGAAGACAGTGAAATTTGTGATCCTTCTACACAGGGGCGGAAGGCCATGACTATCATCGGTGGTCCAACGGCTGGAAACACTTCGGCCAAGGCCAGAAAGGCATATGCGAGAAGCGTCAAATCAACTGAATGGCAAGGAAAGAGAGCCCGCACAGGGGACTTCTTGACCTTCAACGATGAAGATCTGTGCGGACTAGAACTACCTCATGAGGATGCCATAGTTATCACTATGAGAATATAAGACAGTGATGTTCATAAGATCATGGTGGACATAGGCAGCTCCGCCGACATCATCTACTGGCAGGCCTTTCAATGCATGGAGATCCCGCTTGAGCGGTTGCTACCCGTGGATTACCCCCTGGTCAGTTTCTCGGGTGACCTTGTCAGTGTTAAAGGATCTATTCGATTGCCCTTCAAGGCAGGTACTTATCCACGAGAATTGAGGATCACCATGAATTTCCTGGTCGTCGACGTCCCGTCCTCATACAATGCACTCTTGGGCCGATCCGGCATGATTGCTCTTAGGTCGGTGCCATCCCCCTATCACTTGGTCATCAAGTTCCCTACCCCCAGAGGAGTGGGGAATGTCGAAATCAGCTAGTGTCCCGTAAATGTTATTCGACCGAGCTCATAGATTTTAAAAATCCGGCCCAAGCCCTACAGATGCAAATTGAAGATCTACAGGACGATCCTAAGCAGCAAAGAGGCGCTCCCGCCGAGGACCTAGTCCAGGTCCCCCTAACAGAGGAGAACCTAGATAAGACGATCCAGATAGGATCATCCCTCGTGGAGCCGCAGAGGACTGAGCTTGTGAATTTTTTAAGGGCTAACGTCGATATCTTTGCCTGGTCGGCGGCCGATATGCCTGGCATCCCAAGGGAAGTAGCGCAGCATTGCCTTAATGTGGACCCCTACCGCCGGCCAGTACGACAGAAGAAGCGGTCATTCGTCGTGTCCCGTTAGCGGATCATTGATGAGGAAGTGGGAAAATTGCTAGATGCCGGATTTATTTAGGAAATTCACTACCCGGAGTGGCTCGCCAACGTCGTCATGGTCCCAAAAGCTGGGGACAAATGGCGCATTTGCATCAACTTTATTGATCTCAATAAGGCCTGCCCCAAGGACAGTTTCCCCTCCCCAGGATTGATCAACTCATTGATGCTACTGCCCACGCACAACTGAGCTTCATGGATGCCTACTCAGGCTACAACCAGATCCGGATGCACGCAGCTGATTCAGAGAAGATGGCCTTTGTAACCTACCGAGGCCTTTTTCGTTATAAAGTGATGCCCTTTGGCCTTAAAAATGCCAGGGCCACCTACTAGAGGTTGGTCAACAAGCTCTTTGCCGATCAAATTGGTAGAAATATGGAAGTGTATGTGGATGACATGCTGGTGAAAAGCTTAATTGGAAACGACCATGTTAGAGACCTGGAAGAGGCATTTGGAGTACTACGAAAGCATAGAATGCGCCTCAACCCCGCCAAATGCACCTTCGGGGTCACCTCGGGAAAATTCCTCGATTTCATGGTCTCCCGTCATGGCATTGAGGCGAACCCCTAGAAGATCCTGGCCATCCTCGATATGCCCGCTCCAACCAAAGTAAAAGAGGTGCAGGAGCTAACCGGGCGTGTGGTCGCCCTGAGCCGATTCATGTCTCGATCGGCGGATAAGTGTCTCCCCTTCTTTCAGACCCTTAAAGGCAATAAGACCTTCCAGTGGACAACCGAATGTCAACATGCATTCGAGACATTGAAAACATATCTAGCATCTCCCCCTTATTGGTTAAGCCTGAGACAGGGGATACCTTGGAATTATACTTGGCTGTCTCTTCAAAGGCAGTGGGTGCCGTGTTGATTAAAGAAGTAGAGGGTATCCAGCACCCCATTTATTATGTCAGCAAAATTTTGCTCGAGGCTGAAACTCGATACAAGTTTATCGAGAAGGTCGCATTGGCGTTGGTGACCTTGGCGCGCAAGCTACGACCTTACTTCCAAGCGCAATCCATAATAGTTCTAACCGACCAACCCCTCAAGAAAATCCTCTCCAAACCGGATATCTCAGGGCGGGTGATCAATTGGGCAGTCGAATTGGGCGAATTTGATCTCAGCTTTAAGCCCCGCACAGCCATCAAGGCTCAAGCCTTGGCCGACTTCCTTATTGAATCATCCCCCAGGAAGAAGCCGGGGAAGGAACGGACAATCACGTCCCGGAGAACACCTCGCAGCCATGGACCCTGTTTGTCGATGGAGCCTCCAACAAGACCCAGTGTGGCGCCGGATTCATTCTTACCAGTCCAGAAGGTTTCCAAATTCGGTACACCCTTCGGTTCATGTTTCAAGTATCCAACAATGCGGCTGGGTACGAGGCACTGATCGCAGGACTCCGCCTGGCTAAAGTAGTAATGACAAAGAGGGTCAAGGCATCTAGCGACTCTCAGTTAGTTGTGAGGCAAGTCAACGAGGAGTACGACGCCAAGAAGGTGAGCATGTCTGCGTACTTGAAGAAAGTCCAAGAGGCCGCATTGGCCTTTGAGTACTTCACCCTGCGCCACATTCTCCGAGGCCAGAACACCCTAGAGGATTCTCTGTCCAAATTGGCCACTTTAGATTTGAACGATTTAGATCACTCAGTGTATACTGAAGTCTTATCCCATTCATCGGTGGATCCCAGCTCCAAAGACATATTGCCAGCCATCATGGATCGACCCAATTTTTATTTTTCTCCAAGAGGGAAAATTACCAGAGGACAAGAAGGAGGCGAGGCGGATACAATCAAAGGCGACTCACTACGTAGTGGAAGCCGACATCTTGTACAAAAAAGCTTTCACGTTTCCTCTACTGCGGTGCCTACGTCCTTTCGAAGTAGTACAGGCCATCCAGGAGGTCCATGAGGGTATATGCGGTGCCCACCAGGGAGGACAGGTACTTGCCCACAAAATATTATGCCAAGGATATTACTGGCCAAAAATGCGTAAGGAATGCATTGACTACGTCAAGAAGTGTGCCATGTGCCAAATGTACGCATTAGTCCCTCACTTGCCAGCCGCCCCACTTCGCTCTATCGAAGTAGCCCCCATTCCTTTCGCCATATGGGGTATGGATATCATGGGACCATTTCCCTCAGCACGTTATCAACGAAAATTTGTTGTGGTCGCAGTAGATTATTTCACTAAGTGGGCTGAGGCAGAGGCATTGTCCAGTATTCCCGAGAGCGCCATACGGGAGTTTTTTTATCAAGATAGTTGTGTATCGATACGGTGTCCCCAGGGTACTCATCACCGATAACGGGAAGCAATTTGACAACAAAGCCTTCACGGCATTCTGTGCGGAACACCGTATTGATCATCGACGAGGCGCCGTGAAACACCTGCAGACTAGTGGACAGACAGAGGCTACCAACAAAATCCTGTTGAAAGGGATCAGATCCAGGTTAGATGGAGCTAAGGGTCAATGGTTGGACGAACTACCACACATTCTGTGGGCGGATCACACTACCCTATAGACGGCCACAGGCGAATCGCCATTCCGACTAGGTTTTGGAACGGAAGCAGTTGTCCCGTTGGAGGTGAGGATCGCCTCAAATCGGATCACCAACTACGACCCACTTTCCAACGAAGCTGGCTTGCACACCAACTTGGACCTCCTCGATGAAGTACGAGACCAAGCCCAGATCTAGATCGCTGCCCATCAACAGCAAGTGGCCCGGCATAACAACAAGAGGGTGTGTCAACGATCATTCCAAGCAGGGGACCTTGTCCTCCGAAGGACCATTGCAACCGACCCCACCAATCAAGGTAAGCTGGCTCCCAACTGGGAGGGACCCTATCAGGTTACCGAGGCGTTAAGGAATGGAGCGTATCACCTAGTTGACATGGATGGAAAAGCTCTCCCTAGGGCATGGAACGCAGAGCATCTCCGTAAATTTTATCAGTAAAATTTTTAAAGGTTGTACTTTGGTCATTGTGGCCACCTATACGATAATGAAAATCTCTATTTGGCTTCTACTACTGTCTCCTAACCAACAACTTTAAAGCTACAACAAATGGCCAAGGTGGAACCCATGCGGCCAAGAGTCCAGAAGGATAGAGTTGGACGAAAAGGGTAGATCGGATCCGAGCCTAAAATGAGACCCATGCGGCCAAGAGTCCAGAAGGACAGACTTGGCCGAAGAGGGTAGATCGGCTCCGAGCCTAAAATGAGAACCATGCAGCCAAGAGTCCAGAAGGACAGACTTGGCTGAGGAGGGTAGATCGGATCCGAGCCTAAAATGAGACCCATGCGGCCAAGAGTCCAGAAGGACAGACTTGGCAGAGGAGGTTAGATCGGCTCCGAACCCAAATGTAACCCATGCAGCCAAGAGTCCATAAGGACAGACTTGACCGAAGAGGGTAGATCGGCTCCAGGCCCAAATGCAACCCATGCGGCCAAGGGTTCATTAGAACATACCTTGCCGAGGAAGGTAGATCGGCTCCGAGCTCAGAATGAGACCCATACGGCCCAAAGAGTTCACCAACTGCTAAACACATTGGGCCGAGGAGGGTAGACAAGTCACCATGCCGAGGTGATATCCGTACGGCACCGTACCACAAGGACGCCCATGCGGCCAAGAGTCCAGAAGGACAGACTTGGCCGAGGAGGGTCGCTCAGCTCAACATACAGTCAATTTGTTTTATCACATCAGGCATAAGGAAACGAGGAAATAACTACACAAAACTTAGGTTGCAGCAAAAAAACTTTCATTAAACAATAAGTGTACATCGGCACAACAAGCTAGAGAAAATAAAGTTACATAAAAACAAAAAAAGAAGAAGGTTACAAAATTTTTCTAAGGGTTCTCTACTGGGGGATCCCCCCCGCTGCTACCCACTTCATCCACACTTCCGGGAAGAGAACCGCCAAGGGTGCAAGGAGGACCCATCGGTGAAACCGTACCGTCCTGGGGGGTCGTCGGGGTCTCGTCCGCATCAGGAGAGGCAGGAGGATCCTCACCCTCAAAGACCTCGTCGAGTCGACGGAGCATCTCGGTGTCATCCAGCTCCGGAATCTCAATCTTCGAGTCCACGGGGACCAGGCACTCCGCTCCACTATAGTCCAGCCTTGGCGCCTTCGCATCGACATACTCCTTCAAGGCCTGCGCACCCAGGGTGAAGCTTTGCAGGGAAAACTGCCTCACCAACTCTTTGAAATCCTCAGACTTCTGGTAGAGCCAGACCGCCCCTGTGGCAAGAGATCGGGTCTTCAAGAAGGCATCCTTAACCTCACCCCGTGATCCTTGGCCCGCTCCAAGAACGACTTCAATTGATCAACGCGGTCTTCCCTCGCCTTCCCCGCATCTTCCAGACGGTGCTTCTTCTCGTGCATCTTCTCATTCTCTACCTGGAGGTGGGTGACCTCGGACGACAGAGAAGTCACCTCCCGCTCCTTGTATCAAAGCTGCGTCCGGGAATCCTCCCTCTCGTCCTCGGCCGCGTTCAGTTTACGGTCCGTCTCGGCCAAGTCTTTGGCTATCTCCTCGGCCCGCTCCTTCAGAGTCTCCATATATACTCCAAGCTGCACCAAGACAACAAGCACAAGTTAGGCACAAGTTAAACCGAAAAAGAGAGGTGGGGGAAGGGGACAAGGAGATAAGTGTTTACCGAAGCGGCCAGGGTGTAGGCCCCCGAGACCAGAGAAGGCATGGGGAGCTCATGCACCAGCGACCGATCCCAAGGAAGAATGGCCCCCCTCATCAGCTCTCGGGAAGCACAGATGTCGCCCATGGCCGTGTCGTCCTCGGTCAAGGCCTAGTCCGGCCGAATGGCCCGCTCGTCCCCTGTCTTGTTCCGAGGAGAAGGACCCATGAGGGGGATGCGTCTGACGTCACTCGTCACACCCCCCTGCTTGGTAATCACCCTCAGCCTCATAGATAGGGAGGCCGAACTTTGCTGTGGCCGAACTAGGGTTGGTTTCCTGGCTACCGAGGTTCCGGACGCCTCCCTGAGTGCAAGAACGGCCTCCGACGGGGGCGAGGTAGTTCCCTTTCTTGAAAAGTCAAGAACACGGTACCGAGGAATCAGTGGCTTGGCATAGATACGCGTGGCCTCGGCCAAGGCGGAGTGAGGGGAGTGCTTACGTGATCTCTTGGAGGGCCTCCGTGCCGCATCCCCCTCGACGCTACGCTGATCCGCCGACGTCTTCGCTGTTTGTTCCTCATTGGACCTCTTTGCCGTGGCTTCCTTCTTGGCTGCTTCCTTCCTCCTCAGTTCCAGCAAGTATTCCGCGCTCAACATTACTGCAACATACCAAAAAAGAATCAGCCCAGTTAGTAGGTTGGGGTCGGGCAACGATATGACAAACATACTCACAAAGTCAGTTTTCGTGTAAAATGAGAGGGTCCCTCAGGTCGACCACACGGATGGATTCCCCCTCAGAATGCCGAGCTCGCCGCAGCAGCTCGGACTCAGCAGGCAGTAGGGGCACGTCTGTATTAAGAGTCTCGGCATCGAGCTTCTTCCATATATTCTCCAGGACAACTTTGTCACCTTGGATGTAAAAGAACTTGTTCTTCCACAGCTTGATTGAGGTGGGTTTATCAGCCAGTAGATCGCCGAAGTCGGGTTTCTTGGCAAAGTAATACCACCCCGTCTTGTAGTAATCATTGAAAGTGAACATCGCTCAGAACATATTTAGGGTCGGCCTATGCCCCAGCCTCTTAAAATAGATGATGAAGGCAATCAGGTTCTTCCAGGAGTTCGGCACCAACTGGATCGGTGCAACCTGGTAGTACTTCAAAATCTCCGCCACCAACCACGACACTGGCACGCGGAATCCGGCCTTGAACATCTCGATATTTACACACAGCTCGGAGCGATGACTCCAGTAGGCCCGCTCCCCCTCGGTGGGCATTCTAATATCCACGTCGTCCGGTATTTGGTACCTATCCCGAAGGCTGTCAAACTCGACCTTGGTCAAAAGGCAAACCTCCCCCTAGCGGCAAACTCTGGGGGAGCATCGGCCTCTTCGCAGGCCTAGATAAGGACTTCAGATCCTATCTCATGAGTCGAAATCCCCTTTAGAAGTTCATTCCGAGATGGCCCTGCTGTTCCAAACCTGCTTCGTTCTGGAGAATCCGTGGTCCTCAATTCGGTCTCGGGACTGCCCCCAGTTACCCTCCCTACCGACCCGATTATTGAAGAAGTACTGGTGGCCGACCCACTGTCCGCCGAGGATGAGCCGCTGCTGTTGCTAGAGGACGTCCCAACTGTCTCTATGTCTACTCCGACCTCGGCCTCCCTGCCCTCATCAACCATGGTTAAGAAAAAAAAAAAGTTAGAAGAAACTTACTAGTTATGTGAGAGGCTGATCTGGTATCACAACCGATGTCAAAGGACCGATGATGTCAATAACTCTGAGCCGATGTGAGTGGAAATCAGAACAGTAATTCAGAGTGGGGGACCTCCATACCCCACCACCCCTTTTTATACAAACTCTATTGAATGTGTTCCATGTGGCACCTCATTATTGGCTTCCACATCGGTGCATTTATTACCGACGATAACTTCTGGGTCCATCAGCCGGGTCCCGCCTTGCGGTATCCACGCACTCGACCCGGATCCATAACCAGATCCGGATCCAATATGGATAGATCACATCGGCCAAAGACCACTTCGGCTCTGGATCCAAGACGGATAGATCACATCGGCCAAAGACCGCTTCGGCTCTGGATCCAAGATGGATAGATCACATCGGCCAAAAACTGCCTCGGCTCCACACTTAAAGATCGGACGTTAAGACATTTCACGTCATAGACCGATGTGTATTGATCGCGGTGCCCACATCGGTCAAATCAGCTCGGATCACGTGAAAAGCCCGTGATCGGCTCAGAAATATGTATTGGCCGCGGTGCCCACATCGGTCAATTCAGCTCGGATCACGTGAGAAGCCCGTAATCGGCTCGGATATGCATCCTCAACAAAACCGATGTGTATTGGCCGCGGTGCCCATATCTATCAAATCGGCTCGGATCACGTGAGAAGCCAGTGATCGGCTCGGATATGCATCCTCAACAAAACCGATGTGTACTGGCCACGGGGCCCACATCGGTCAATTCAGCTCGGATCACGTGAGAAGCCCGTGATCGGCTCAGAAATGCGTCCTTGACAAAGACCGATATGTATTGGCCACGGTGCCCACATCGGTCAATTCAGCTCGGATCACGTGAGAAGCCGGTGATCGGCTCGGATATGCATCCTCAACAAAACCGATGTGTATTGGCCGCGGTGCCCATATCGGTCAAATCGGCTCAGATCACGTGAGAAGCCCGTGATCGGCTCGGACATGCATCCTCAACAAAATCGATGTGTATTGGTTGTGGTGCCCACATCGGTCAAATCAGCTCGGATCACGTGAGAAACCCATGATCGACTCGAAAATGCATCCTCAACAAAACCGATGTGTATTGGCCGTGGTACCCACATCGGTCAAATCGGCTTGGATCACGTGAGACACCCTTGATCACCTCGGAATGTCGCCTTCAAAAAGATCGATGTGTCTTGGCCGAGGTGCCCACATCGGTCAAATCGGCTCGGATCACGTGAGAAACCCGTGATCACCTTGTTACGACATCCTCAAGAAGACCGATGTGTATTGGCCGCAGCGCCCACATCGGTCAAATCGGATCAAATCACGTGAGACTCCCGTGATCGGCTCAGCACGGTCATCTCACATCGGTCTTCCGCATCGGTCATCTCATATCGGTCAGTTCACCTCTGCTCCATCCAAGAGGAAAGTGACCGATGTGATTGGGCCGCAGTGTCCACCTCGATACGGTCATCCCACATTGGTCATCTCACATCGGTCATCCCACATCGGTTATCTCACATCGGTCTTCCGCATCGGTCATCCCACATCAGCCGAGGTGACTGAGCCGCATTATCCACCTCGGTACTCCTACATCGGTCATCTCACATCGGTCTTCCGCATCGATCATCCCACATCAGCCGAGGTGACTGAGCCGCAGTATCCACCTCGGTACTCCCACATCAGGCATCCCACATCGGTCATCTCACATCGAGTATTCCGCATTGGCCCTACCGTATCTGCATCGGCCGAGGTGACTGAGCCGCAGTGTCCACCTCAGCACTCACCCCCAAAAGTCCAGAACCCCATCAGTCTCTGGCACATCAAACACCACAACAGAGCAACGAGGCAAGTTGTTGGGAAGAGGTCCGGTCAATATTCTTTGCACAAGCCGAAACTTACAAATTCAGCGGAGCAATGAGGCAAGTTGTTGGGGGAAAAGTCTGGCATCCTATTTTTTGCTCAGCCAAACCCTACAGATTTAGCAGGGCAACGAGGCAAGTGTTAGGGAATTATGCCACGCTGGCTATATCACCTCGACACGTAGGACTCGACCTTTCGAGCCACGTGGAGATCCCCTATTCGACGCAGAAAGCTCCTCCACCAATTCAAACACAAGAGCAAAGGGCAAAAGCAGTATTTGGAAAAATATGCACTATTCACTATAAATAGGGCAAATCCAGAGATTTCAGGTAGGAGAATATTTATTACTCACTGCTCATTCTTGAGATTAACGCTCTTACACCTGGGACGGAGAATCTCATCGTACCCCACACATCTTTCTAGAATATCTTCGTGGGCTCGACACTGAGCCCACTGACTATTCACAGAGCCCTAACTTTGGCATCGGAGTGGACCCAGGGCATCCAGCCCGCCTTCCCTTGCCTTTGCTTGTCTTGCAGGTCTAGTCAGCTCGGTGGACCCACAGGATGGAAGAGGGCCGAAACAGTAGCCATGGCCATTAGGTCTCACAATTTCTTGGATAAGCACAAAACCCTAACTGTAAATTGCAAGAGCTCCGCGGTATGGTGGGTGTTGGAGAGCTGGATGGTCCATTAAAGAACGTCCCAATCTGAATTACGCCATTGATCAGCTTCACATCATCAGATCGTATCTTGATCTGGGCTGTACAGTCAAATGATCAAAAAAAGCTTTAATTTGCATTAGATTTTTTTGGAAGAATTGTCTTTTTTTTGATACTATGGTGGAGCTGTCTGTATTTTTATGGCAAAAATAAACGTATGCTGGAACAAGTACTACTGTAATACAGAGCTAACCCAAAATAACTGTGGCCTGCTCCAATCCCACCCTAGTTGATACTTAAACCTGAATTCTATAGAGATTTCAGTGATTTCTTGTGGATTAAGTAAAGCAGAATCATCAAGAGCCACACATAGACCATGTGCTGCTCTTGGGGTTGGTTCCGTATCTCATTTCTCCCAGAAAAATGACAAATGAAAAAAAGAAAACAATCTCAAGAAATGGTCCATTACATGTTATCTATGGTGTGTAGCTGACTCCGCCAGTCTTATCGTCACCGACAATTCTCCCCTCTTCCTCCTTCTTCGACGACGCAAAGGGACTCCTACGTTAGGGCTTGGCTACGAGTGAAAATGAAAGAGATAAAAGAGTATATGTAATTTTCATTAGAAGGTTAAACTAGTTCTTTCACTTATTTTTAAAAATTTTTAATTTATAATATAAAGGATAAAAATGTCTATCAATATTTTAAGTGATTTTCGTCAGTTATATGGATGCGATTGATGATTTTCCAAACCTGTGGGTGGTAGATGATGTTACCAATATTTCTTTGGGTTTACGTGAAATTTTTCTAAAATTAATATTAAAAATCAATATTAAAAATCAGTATTAAAATTAGTATTAAAAATCAGTATTAAAAATTAGTATTAAAATCAGTATAAAAAATCAATATATAAAAGAGTCTAAAATTAGTATAATATCATTAAAATATATATATAAAAATTTAAACTGGATTATTCACATGGCATACCAAGGTCTAGTCGTCACCTAGTTGTTTAAATGTCACCTAGTGACACCAAATGACACTACAAAAAGAATTGAACAGTTAATTCATAAAAATCTGGGGTGTTACATGCAAATTTTGAGAATGAAATTTTATGCACTAGACCTCAAAGTTAGCTGAGAAGACCACATATGGCTTCTCAGCTAACTTTGAGGTCTAGTGCACAAGCCCCTATCATGTTTCTAAAGTCTGATTGGTCGTTTCTAATTGTCCATCTGTCTAGGGGTGGAAAGCCGTACTCATGTCTAACTTCGTCCCCAAGGCATTCTACAAGCTGTGCCAAAACCGTGAAGTAAATATCGGATCTGGATCAAACACAATGGACACAAGAACTCCATGCAATCTGATAATCTGGTCAATATATAGTTAATCCATCTTCTCTATGGAATATGTCATCTGGATGCCCAGAAAATGAGCTGACTTTGTTAAGCGATCCACAACCACCCATATCTCATCGTGCCCCTTAAGTGATCTTGGTAATGATATAACAAAGTCCATAGCAATGCACTCCCACTTTTACTCTGGAATAGGAAGCAGTTGCAATAATCTTGTCGGCCTCTGATGCTCAGCTTTCACTTGCTGACAAGTCAAACACTGCTTAACATATTTAGCAATCTGCCTTTTTATATTGTCCCGCAAATATGCCTTCTTCAAATCTTGATACAACTTTGTGCTCCCAGGATGTGCCGTATGAGGAGTACGGTGTGCCTCATCCATAACTTCTCACTTCAAGTCTTCATTGTCTGGCCCATAGAGTTTTGTTCCGAATCTCAAAGTCTCATCATTGGTGACAACAAAATCTGGTCATTTACCTTCCAGAACTTCTTTTTTAATCTTCATAAGCTTAGGGTCTTTTCCCTAAGCCTTTTTAATCTTCTGGATCAATGATGACTGGATGCTCAAAGATGCTAATCTTGCAATGACATCACCCACAATCACTTCTAAATTTAATCTCCTCATATCCTCCAAAAGGTGCCCTTGAGTAGTCAAGAGGGCTACAGAGTACCCTTGTGGATTCCTACTCAAGGCATCCGCCACAACGTTAGCTTTACTGGGATGATATGAAATGGTGATGTCATAATCCTTTATTAACTCGAGCCATCAACTCTACCTCATATTTAACTCCTTCTATGAAAATAAATATTTTAGGCTCTTGTGGTCAGTGTATATCTTACACTTCCCTCCGTACTAAGGAATGCCTCCATATCTTTAAGGCAAACATTACAACTGCTAACTCTAAATCATGGGTTAGATAATTCCATTCATGAGGCTTCAACTAACGTGAAGCATACGCCACTACCTTTCCATGTTGCATCAATACAGAACCAAGTCCTTTCCCCGATGCATCACTATATATGGCAAATCCCCCTGAGCCTGAAGGGATTGTCAATACTTGGGCTGTAACCAACCTCTGCTTTAGTTCTTGAAAACTTTTCTCACACTCCTCAGTCTAATCGAATCGTGCATTCTTCCTTGTCAAGCTAGTCAAGGGTGCAGTAATCCAATAGAAATCCTCTACGACTCGCCGATAGTAACCGACCAAACCTAGGAAACTCTTCACTTCTATCGCATTGGTAGCTTAGCCCAATTGAGAACAAAGTCTATCTTGTTAAGGTCTACCATGATGCTGTCCTTGGATACAACATGACCCAAGAAGGTAACTTAGTCAAGCCAGAACTCACACTTCTTGAGTTTAGCATATAACTTGTTCTACCTTAGAACTTGTAATGTCACCCTAAGGTGTTCTTGATGCTCCTATATACCCTTGCAATAGATTAGGATGTTGTCAATAAAGACTACCACGAATTGGTCCAAGTACTTATGGAATACTCGATTCATCAGGTCTATAAAAACAGCATGTGCATTGGTTAGGCCAAAAGGCATCACCAAGAATTCATAATGGCCATACCGTGTTCGAAATGTTGTCTTGGAATGTCCTCCTCCCTAACTCTTATTTGATGGTAACCTGAGCGAAGGTTAATCATTGACAAGACTGTTGCTTTTTGCAACTGATCAAACAGATCATCAACGCTAGGTAACGGATACTTATTCTTGATAGTAACCCCGTTCAACTCTCAGTAATCGATGCACAACCTCATTGTGCCATCCTTCTTCTTCACAAACAATATGAGGGCACCCCAAGGTGATGTACTAGGGTGAATGTACCCTTGTTTAGCAATTCTTGTATCTTCTCCTTAAGCTCCTTCAACTCCGTTGGGATCATACGATAAGGTGCTTTTGAGATTGGCACTGTCACACCCCAATTTCTACTGAACCAGAAGTGTGAGTGAACCATCCCTTGAACCAATGGTTCACACCATGATCTTGATAAAACCGTATCCATTTATACAAAATATAGCACATAACCATAATCAGAATATAAATAGATACAACGGAAGTCTTAATATAAATGAATTGAGTACTTCTATTGATAAACAAAATAAATTATCTAATTATTCAATAAACCAAAGCATAAATAAATATCTTTACATCATTTATAAATCTAATTGGAAACAAAATAAAATAAGCTAAATCAAAACATCTTAGAGGTACATGCAATAAAGGCACTCGCATGGAATGTCGTGCTCGTCCTCCCCTGCTTGCACTTCCAGAGCAGCAACACCTCTATACACCAGAGCATCTACTTACTCCTCCACAGTATAACCTGCATCTACATCTAAAAATAGTGTGTACACAAGGGTGAACTCACAACTTAGCTCAGTAAGAAAATCAGACAATGCAACCAACAATATGCATGAGTAACATTCACATTTGGTCTGGTTTATAAGTTTGTAATGTGCTATAGAAAGGATTGGCGGCCATCGCACCACTATACAAGAGTGTGTGACTCACATGCACCCACCATGGAATAGAGATAGAGCTAAAGTATCAGGATCACACACCACCAACACTTCCCCTGATACCTTACCCATACCAACACGTAAGTCCCTATTGGTGAGGGCTTGTAAACTGGATTCGTAACTAACAATCCTATATGTCATCACAATAGGCCCTATCCCAGCACAACTCCCTACAACATAGAGATAAGGCTTGAGTCTGGTGGCCAGGCTAGAGACCACTGTAAGACCCGCACTCCATTAACTTGGTCTAACCGTGTCATGCCAGGTCTTTCCATCATTTATGGACCAAGTAGATCGAGCGTGTGATGATAGATCACAAACCAGGTATGAGAATCGAGTTAAAAACACTAAAAACATACCTAAGGTCGCATGCCTGGGTAGGTATGGTCGACCATAAGGAAGGGAACCAAAAATCTCAAATCTAGAATCCCACGGTCGAAGATTTCGACCTTACGATCGATGGTTTATGCGACCGTATGATCGACCGTGAGAACCCAGATTAGACTCCGAGTTTTGGAAACTTTTTTAAACTGAGGGATTGCTTTCCTAATTGAAAGAGGACTTTATATGGAGAGTTTTCCTCTATATAAAGGACGTCCCTCAGCCCTTTTTCACTCTTTTAGAACATTAGTAAACCCTAGAGAAAGAGAAGGAAGAGAAGGAAGAGAAGGAGAAGAAGAAAAAGATAAGGAGAAGAGTTTGCTGAGAAGGGATTGACTCTCTATCACAGGCAAAGGTATTTAACGAATCTCTCAAGATGTAAACTCTAAGGAATAAGACTTCTATGGAGGATAGGCCATATCAACCTATTATGATCTATGTGATTTCCTTGAGAAAATCCCAAGGAGAACCATGAGGAGTGAATTTGATGATTAGGGTTGATAAAAAATTACTAATGATGGCAATAGGATGACCTTAGGATAAACCCTATTGAAGAACAGAAAGATTGACCCAGGAAGAACTCGAATTTCATGTAGACTGTGACCAGAAATCTCAAGGTCGCAGCTACGGTCGACCATAGCATGACCAGTATGACCAGATGATTAACCATTGGCATTTGGGAAGATTTTAGATGTCACACCCCAATTCCATACTATTCAGAATGGTGTGATGAACAGTCAATAAACCAACGGTTCAACTAGGATCTCGAGTAGGCTATATCCGTTTTATCTAAACCTCATACATCCACATTCATAATCCGAGTAAATACACAATAGCAGAAGTTTTATAATAAAATGAACTGAGAAATCTAAATATGATAATCATATTAAAATATCCAATTATGCTGTTTCAACAGAGACATAAATAAAATACCAATTACATGTCTTTACTAAATCCAAATAAATAAAACAAAATCTAATCGAATATGCATGAGTTGCACTCGCAAGAGGAGTCATGCGTATCCACTTCGTCTTCAACTTCCATTGCCGCCATGTGACCGTACACTGTAGCGTTGACATAATCTTCGACAGTAGTACCTGCATCATCAGCTAAAAATATTCAACGTCGAGAGGGTGAGCACACATCATGGCTCAGTGAGCAAACAAAACAATGCAACAATACATATGCACGTATTCAATTCATATCTGTGGTCTAGTTTAAAGTTTGCAATATACAATAGAAAGGGTTGGAGGTCAAAGGTTAACGTTTATTGACCCCTCCTCTATACACAGGGTGTGGAAGCCCGCCCAAGGGTTAACGTTTATTATCGTCCCCATCCACCCTACCATGAACATTATACAACAAAGGTTAACGTTTATTGTTGTACAGTGCCATACCAATACGTAAGCCCCTACTGGCGAGGGCCTACAAACTGGACTCGCAACTAACCAATCCTAATGCCAAACAGTGTATCCAAGGCCTCACCCCAGCATCCCTCAGAACGCCCATAGAGTTAGAGCTAAGGCCCCCAGGTAGAGTCAGAGACTACAAGGACCGAGACCACCTCCCCTGATACTCTACGACGTAATAGTTCTGCTAAAGTAATGGCGATACGACGATGCTAATGCACAAGACTTGGGTTAGAGATAGAGCTAGAGTATTGAGGCCCGGCCTATGACACTCCCCCTGATACTCGCTTGCATCAAGCACACCAACCACACACGTACATTCACATGCCTATTCCTATCATCATGGTCATTATCATGTTATAAACAATAAAAGTAAATATGCATGAACAATAAATAGAAATATTGGATGACATGCTGAATGCACATTACAAGCATGTTCGCATAGAATCAAGCATAGCATTGGACTCAAGAAATAAAAATAGTTTGTTATTAATCAATTAGTTTTGGTCTTGTTTCCTCACTTTAGCTTGCTAGTAGATCCTCTTTCAAGCTTTAAGAATCACCTTTATGTTGATATTATATTGCTAGAAGACCTAACAAAGTCGATAGAATTTAGTTAGATTTTATTCTAATTTTTCCAACTTGCTGTTAACTGGGGGTAGCAGGACGTGTCGATGCTAGGGTAGCAGTATACTGCGACCCCCTATAGTAGGGTCGATGCCAGGGTCGATGGGTCCATCGACCCTAGGTGCGACCCCCCGTGGGTTTGTTCGATAAATCACCTTTTGGTCCATTCTCTCTTGTTTGAATCCTATGGCTTCCTTCCATAGTCCATTCCATACACTTCTTATGGTTTAGAACTACTCTTTACATATCATATGGTTTAATTGATCTCCTCCATGGTTTCCATTGAAACTTAATCATGGATTGATGGTTTGGGATTTCTCCTACATCATACTTTTTTCATTAACTATTCTAAGTCTCACAAAATACATAGAATTAGTATTCTTACCTGAGAATAGTACTCCTTCTCTGAAACTCTTCTCCTTTTGCCTTCTTGTCTACTTTCCTTCTCTTCTTCTTCTCTTCCTTCTCTTATCTTTCTCTCAATTCAATTAGGGTTCTAAAAGGAGTGAAAGAGGCTTAGGGACGTCCTTTATATAGAGTAGAAACTCCTAAAATAAGCCCCTTTGATATTAGGAAAGAGCCCAACCGAAATTAGGAAAGTTTCCAAATTTCTGTTTCTGGCAGCAACTGGGGATCGATGAGGGGGTCAATGATCCCGTCGACCCCTGGTTTTAAAATGTCTGACCCTCGGTTAAAAACTGAGGGTCTAACTTTTTGTACTAGGGGTCCGACCCCACCTCACTGGGTGTGCGACCCTCGCCCCTTTTTGAGTATTTTTGGGTCAGTTTAATACCTGGGATCACAATCTCCTTCACGCACTTGGTCCATTTGGCTCGACCATGATGGGTAGACCTGGTTCAAGGTGGTAAGATCGGGTTAGATTGATACAGGTCTTACAACTCCCCCCTACTTATAAAAATTTCGTCCTTGAAATTGTAAGTACCTTCTGAATCAAATAAGTGAGGGTATTGCTTTCGCATAGCATTCTCTTCTTCCCATGTGACTTCTTCTATACCCCTGCTTCTCCAGGTGACCTTGACATAATAGATATCACGGTTGCGTAAACGTTGCACCTTTCGACTAGTGATCTCAATTGGTGCTACT
This sequence comes from Protea cynaroides, assembly GCA_028583415.1. Classification (NCBI taxonomy): domain Eukaryota; kingdom Viridiplantae; phylum Streptophyta; class Magnoliopsida; order Proteales; family Proteaceae; genus Protea; species Protea cynaroides. The sequence goes on along the minus strand of CM053270.1, from coordinate 47,751,766 downwards.
TCAAAGGTCAAATATTTAGTTAAATCTAGTAGATCCATTGTCAAAACGTGCGTCGGATCCTTGACATACTTCTTCAATAATGAAATATGAAATACGTCATGTACACTTGACATAGATGGGGGTAGTGCTAACTGATAAGCCACTTTTCCACGTTTGGCTAAGATCTCATATGGCCCAACATTTCTTGGACTTAGTTTCCCCTTCTGTCCGAACCGTTTTAGACCTCGCATAGGCGATACCTTTAAGAATACTTCATCACCCACGACGAACTCAAGATCTCTACATCGAGTATCTGGATATTGCTTTTGATGGTTCTGGGCTGTTCTCACTCTTTCTTTGATAATGTCGACCACTCGACAAGTCTCTTCGACAAATTCAAGTCCAAGAATACTACGTTCCCCAACTTCATTCCAAAATAAAGGAGTTCGACACTTCCTACCATACAGTGCTTCATAGGGTGACATCTGTACAGTAGCCTGATAGCTATTATTATAAGTGAACTCAATCAGTGATAACTTTTCATCCCATGATCCTTTGAAGTCAACTACACATGCTCGAAGCATATCTTCTAGAATCTGAATTGTAAGCTCTGACTGTCCATCTGTCTGTGGGTGGAATTCAGTACTAAACTTCAATGTTGTACCCATAGCCTTTTGTAATCTTTCCCAAAACTTTGAAGTAAATCGTGGATCTCTATCAGACACAATACTTTCAAGTATACCGTGTAATCGCACAATGTTTGTCACACCCCAATTCCACACTATTTAGAATGGTGTGATGAACCGCTAACAAACCAACGGTTCAACCAGGATCTCGAGTAGGCTATATCCGTGTTATCTAAACTCCATACATCCACATAAATAATCAGAGTAAATAAAACAAATAGCAGAAATCTTGTAATAAAATGAACTGAGAATCTATTGTGATGTCAATATTTAAATAACGAAATTATTCTGTATCAACTAAGACATAAATAAATAAATATCCAATACATGTCTTTAATAAATCCAAATAAATAAACTAAAAATCTAA